>JAUIRK010000796.1:0-97755 GCA_030549495.1 Nectonema munidae
GTCTAATAAGATGTTGGCCAATATTAGACAAATTTTGAATATAAATATATTTCAGATATACTCACCAACAGATGATAGTAGAGAAGAAGAAATTCAGACCTTTTACGAATAGATGTCAAAAGCAGGAGTGAATGTTGTAAAGAACACGAAATAATAACATAATGGGTGACTTGAACGCAAAAGTAGGAAATGGAAGGAAAGAAGACATAGTAGGACCACATGGACTTGGAAAACGAAATTCAAGGTGAAATGGTGTTAACAATACAAACAAGTAATAACAAGCAGATCGTTTAAACATCACCCCAGAAAACTACGGACATGGAAAAGTCCAGGAGGAAAATACAAAAACTAAATTGATTATAATTTATATCACAATAAAATAGAAGGTTCAGAAATGCAATTACGCAAATTAAAGCTTACCATGAAACAGATTGCAACAGCGATCACAATTCAGTAATTACAGGTGTAAAAATAATGCTAAAGAAAACGAGATTTGGTAAATCAAACATTAGGAAAGATTTTGATATGCTGAAGAAAAACCAAGCAAAAAGAGAAAGTTTCGTTTCAAAATAAATGAATAGATATACGGCACTTATTGAAAAAGAGATAAAAGAAGGTGCACAGCAACAATGGAACAATCTCCAAAAAGCTGTAGAAGAGACAATTGAAGAAATACCCAAGACTAAAAGGAAAAGAAAGAATCCATGGATGAACGAAGAAATCTTAAACTTATGGATGAAAGAAGTAAAGTAAAAATTAGAGATGAAAAGATATATGAAGGATACAACAGAAGAATACATAAGAGAATACATTGCAGCAAAAGAAAAATAAATCAATGAAGAATGTGCCGAAATTGAAGAATTATCAAGAAATAAACTCAAGAGAAATGTACGATAAGTTAAATAAAACAGTATACCAGAAAAAACCAATAGATGAGAAGAATATATACAAAGAAACAAACGAACATGGACCAGAAATCATGAGAAAAGAAATTAAAAAATCTCTCAGAAATATGTAAAATTGTAAGGCCATTAGGAAAGATGGATTATCTGAGAAGTGCTTGAAGTCCATGGCGGAAAGAGGAGTAGATATTATTACCGATATGGAAAATAAATTATATGTAAGTGGTAAAATACCAAGCCAAATGATTGAGACGCTAATAATAACAATACCGAAGTTTGAAAGCACAAGAGATGTGAAAAGCACAGAATAGTAAGTATTATAAATCACACTACAAAAAGAATACTAAAAGAAATAGCAGAGAGGATAAAGAACAAAAATAAGGAAAAAAGTAGCAGAAGAACAAATTTGGAGTTGTTGCAATCTCAAGAACCATCAATGCCATATATACATTGAACTGAATAGTGGGAAATGAAATAGAAGTACAGAAAGAAGTATATTTACGCTTTATAGATTACGAAAAGGCATCTGATAGGGTGAGACATAAAGGACTACTTAATATTTTGACAAAACATTGGAATAGACTTAAAATAATAGAAAATGTATACAAGATTCAAAAGGTGGTAATGAAAGTAGCGGAGGAGATGACATCTTGATTAAAATAAAAAAGAGGAGTTAGACTAGGCTGTGTGCTATCACCGGATCTTTTTAATATCTAGGCGGAAATGATAGTAAGAAATGTTGAGGATGAGGGCATAAAGTTAGCAGGAAAAACATCAACAAAATTACGTAACCAGAAAATATAGTATTGATAGCTAATAACGAATAGAAATGACAACATCTTATACAACAGATCGACAAACAAAGTGAGGCGATGGAGATAAAATTACATAGGAAGAAAACAAAAAAAAATGGTCATTACGAAAAGAAAGAAGTCCGAAGATAAGATTGAAAGAAGGGAATGAAGTAATTGATTTAGTGGAACAAGTTGTATACCTGGGAAGTTTAATAAACTAGGACGGAATAAGTAATAAGGAAATAAAAAAGGAGAATATAAATAGCAAATAGTGCCGTGAAAAAAATTGGAAAGTTATTTAGGAATACAAAATTATCAATAAATATGAGTTTGAAATGAAAATATGGAGAACAGTACTACGAACCCCATGGATCCAAAGATTTACGAATGAAAAAATATTAAATAAAGTTAAAACCAGAAGAACCTTATTGACTAAAATATACAAAAGATAGTTAGCCTTTGCTCGTCATCGAGAGAAAAGACGGATTAGAAAGGTTGTGTACATTCGGAATGATAGAAGGAAGAAGAGAAAGACCACGGAAGAAATTCACTGATGGTCTCAAATAAGTTATTGGAAGGAATCACACGATAGCCAAGATGGAGAAGAAAAATGAAAGAAAATAACTTTGGCGCTCCATGGTTGCCCACGTCGAAATGGATACGGTACTTTAATGATGATGATGATATGTAAGCATCAAAATTTTTTTGAGCACCAGTGTGACACCGGTTTAACATGGAGTGAAAATCATCTGGTTTACTTATATAAAATTCCATTTAACCAAAACCAGACGATTACTCTTAAAAAATTTTGGTCGATAAAGGGTTAATTCTTAAATCTAGTTTAAAAAATTAATTTCTAATTAGGCAAAAAAGGCGATAGAAAAAAAGAGAGTTGAGGTATAGATAGTTATGAATTTTATTTAATAATTTTAACATAATTTTTTATATTATCAAAATTAACTTGTAATAGAAGAAGAAGAAATTTATTAAGAAACAAATCAATGATTATTATGATAAACAAAATTAAAAAAAAAACATGAACATTGTAGTATAAATAAATCGATATATTCAAGACGCACACCGAAGGTCATAGCCGCTTAAAAGGTGTAACTTAAGATATAAAATGAGATTAGAAAACAAAGGAGTATTTAGAATTTTGAAACAAAATTAAAAGAAAGAAAGTAAAAAATATACACTAAAAATTGGTATTCACATTATGAAGAACATATATATATATATAAAATAAATGATACAATTTACAAACATTAATCGCACAAATAAATTAATAGTTAGAAATAAATAATAAAAAAAAAAAATATATGTATTTTATAAAAAAAAAAAAAAAAGTATGCTAGCCAATCGCAATTTATCAATTCAAACTTTTAGGTAAGCAGGAAAAACAATTAGTCTTAGTGCAAATATAAAAATATTTGTCAATAAACATTCTAGTCATTGCACTCTTTATTTTGTAGGTGTAATCAAACTCATTGAAGTATAATGATAAGGTTTTATTCCAGAGCATACATACTCTGTACTTCAATGACTTTTGTTTATATTTAGAAAGATTATATCTTGGTACAGCTAAATGATAAAGATTACGTAAGAAAAATGTTTTAAGTTCATAGAAGATATTGAGGGATGTATTCTAGTTAATTACATACAAATCGACACTAAAGGTAGATCAAGATTTCCCAACCGTGTCTATATGGACCCCTAAGGGTCCATTGGCAATTTAAGGGGGTCCATGGAGAAAAATATGAATATTGGGGGGTCCTTTTAATACATTAAGGGGTCCATGAAGTCTATCCCAAAAATAAAGAATATGTAAACAAATGAGTTATCAGCATCCACTGCTTTTAGCGCTTAATTGATAAGCTATTTATACAAAATATTCTAAATCGTTTGTACTAAAAAGTGTATAATAGTAAAATAAAAAATCGGATGAAAGCATATTTTATATGGTTTGCCCATCTAACGACCATATTTCTCATTTTTATCTAATCACCATGTAAGTAACGATAACAATTTTCTAAAATGTTAAATTACTACTGACTGAGCTACGGATACCACAATATATTCATATTTATTCTTTTTGTGTAATAAGAGTTACAAGTTGTACAATACAATTATTAGTTAATAGTATCTATGCTTCCATTTTTAGTTTGAATGAAGTTGATTACAGTAATCTCTAGCTACTTGGCGCTTTGATTATATCGGATTATATTTGAAAGTCATTATCGTATATCCCTTTATTTCGGCACTTGAAATATAAAACTTATTTCATTGAATTATTGAATTTCGAATGATTGTAATGATAATATCGGTCACACTCACTGTCTATAATTTGTAATGATAATATCGATTTTTTTTAAATTTGTACACACATGCTGCGAAAGAATAAGTCCAAAAGCACTCTCTATCTTTGTTCTTGTTATTTTTATAATCTTCTTTGTTTTGGTAAACGTATAATATTATACATATTTGAAAGATGCTTAAAATTCCCCCTTTTGTAAGATGGAAATACGATCCAAGGGAAGAAGTTGTGAAAGTGCTTGAAATTTGTGGCATGATAAACATCTTAAGACAATTCCCAATAGACATCAACCTCAAGAGGAAGGAGGAGGGTCTCCTCAAGTTGACATTAAACTAAATTGGGTATCCACTAAAATTGACATAGGTTGACAAGAGGGGGAGGGGTCTAATATTGACAAAAATAGATTGACGTCAATTGTAAACGATCCTTTATCGTTATATTTTAACACTTTGTGGATTATAATCGATTACGTATTACCGTTTCGGACCATTAGGCGCACTTTGATTTAATTTTTTTTAGAAGAGAGGAATGCGCCTTATAATACGGTGCGTCTTATATATGAACAAAAGTAAAATAAGCCCAGTTTATTTCATAATAAAAGTATACTTATGTATAAAATATAAAATAAAAAACCTGATCTCAATATTTTTTTGACCCCGTGCCTTATAATACGGTGTACTCTATAGTTCGGAAATTACGGTATATCTTTGTCTGAAATGAATTATTATTATTCTCTTTCTATTAAGATTTACCATGGACACCTGTAAGAAAAAAGACAGCATTCGTGTGTTTTATTCAGTTGCCACAAAATTCAACAAAGCCGATGTGTCTCATATGCTCGACAGTGGTATCCAATGATAGCATGAAACCGCCAAAGCTACGTTATTATTTGCAGTCAAAACACACTGATAAAAAATGAATCATTTGATTACTTTCAAAAGTTAAGGGACAAATTTCAAGGAAGGAACAAGTTAACGGATATGATTAGCAAACAAACAAGCTGTAGGGATGATGATTTGATAGCATCATATGAAATCAGTAGAATACTTGCAAAATGGTGAACCTGTCATATTGCCTTCGGTGTCAGTCATCATTTCAACAATGTTAAACAAAAATTCACGTAAACTTCTTTTGACAAATAACTCAGTATCACGACACATCGATGAAATGTCTGCAGACATAGAAAGTCAACTTATTATTCAATTGCGTGTAAAACAATTTGCGATTCAACTCAACGAAGCAACTTTGATTGGAAATGAAGCACTGTTGCTAGCATACGTAAAATTTTTAGGAAATAACAAAGTTTGCGAGGATCTTCTTTTTGCCAAAACTCTTGAAACCGGTTCCAAAGGTGAGTCAATATTTAATGAAGTTCAATGATTCTTCACCGAAAAAAATATCCCAGTCGAAAAATGCTTGTGCCACCGATGGAGCCCTTTCCATGGTTGGTAGGACATGATAACTCGTTTCAAACATTTGTTAAAGCTGAAAATTCCAGACTGGGTATCCAATCCATTTGAGGTGAATCCTATCTTGTGGAATGTGGTTATATTTGTGCGAATCAGCTATTGACCAAGTATCGTATTCGTCTTGACCTTGTGAAAAGAGGAGACCTGCGCCTGGCTCTATTGAATTTGGAACCAGATATTAAAAAAATTGACTTCACAACATAAGGCTCAAGGTTCTCATTAATTTGTACAACGCCGTTACTTTTTTTAAGAATAATAAAATTTTAATGCTATATTGTACTTCTTTTTATTGATATTTGATTCAAATATATTATGCTGAAAGATGTTTGCTTATCTTGTTCAAGGAAGCTTTTTAATGTGAAATTATGAATATAATATATATTCGTTTTTTTTTAAATTTACAATTAAAATTGAAATGTTTTCCCTATTTGAATATACATATTTATACATGTCTCTTATAGACCATGGGGATCCACAGTTAATAAGGCTATCGCTCAAAGGGTCCAGAAGCAAAAAAAGGTTGGGAATGTTTCCTGTAAGGCCATTTTACGATTCCCAGTGATAAAGCATGAGCAAAAATAACATTTTATTTAAAAGCATTTAAATCGGAGTAATGTAAATTCCTGGTGTGCAAATCGTATAGTTTTGAACACATTACATATATATGTAATTTTTTCAATAAAAATGCCTATTTTTTACATTTCATTTATGGACAAAAATGTTTCATTCATATTTTAAAAATATCTCAAAGTGTCAATCAAATTTGCGCTTTACACCTGAAAAGTGTTTCCAAAAATATTTTTAAAATTTTAAATAAAATATTTATCTTTATATTTCACGCTAGTTTCATTTTTTGGACTCAGTTTTTCCAATTAGAATTTGTAATTGCTTGAATGTGCAAATCTAACCTCTAATGTATGCCTGAAAAAGGCCTCGAAAGATATTCAAACATGTTTAAAGATATATTGATTTTTTATATTAAATCTGCATTGCTTATTTCATTTCTGAACTCCATTTTTTTCAATTATAGTATGAGAACGTTTCCAAATATCAAACAAATATGCCATTTCTGAAAAATAAAAGTCGCCATGTTTTTGATTAGAATCATTATAGATAAAGCTCTATAAATAGAATGTTTTATGAATTTTTTACAGATATATTTTTATTTATTGATTAACGAATAAATACTCTCTAAATATGTCCTTGAAAGTTAAAATAATAACTTTATACTAAATCGATTATTCTGATTTCATTTGGTCAATACGGGTAAAAAAAATGTCAGGAAGTGTCAATAAAATTATTGATGTATGCCAGAAAATCAGTTTTTTTCCAAAAAAACATGCCAATTTTTTTTGGGAAAATAATTATATAGTAAAAATATAAATTTTAGTGTATATTTTGGCTTATAATACTTTCTTCAATCATGTTGAGTATGAAATATTTATTTAGAGAGGGAAAAAAATGCATTATAAAATTTATTGAAGATCAGTATGATACAGGGAAGCGACCTGAAAAACCAATTTAATTAGTAACTCTCAAAGTCCCTTTTAACCCATGGGCTAGTTTTATTTCCTCCATCATGATGGGGGAGGGCTTTTGGCGTGCCCCTAAATTTAAATTATTCTTGGACACATTTTTCAGGAGTAAACTGCTAATTTGATTGACACATTCAGAATTTTTCACGGCCTAATTGCGAAAACGAAGTCGAGATATGAAATTAACCTGTTATCTACCACAGTCGACATATGTCTACTTTACAAAAATAAAATCGTCTGCGTTTATCAATGCTTTTTGATACAAATCTTCTGCTTTACATTAGATATCGTCTGACTATTCTGGTCGTTAACGGGTTAACATGGCCAATTTGGTGCAAAAAAAGTAATTTAATTTAAAATTTGAGCGAATATTTTCATAAACAATTTTTCATCTAGATAATATATGAATCTGGTATTTTAGAACAAATAACATAACAAAGACATGTTTCGGCCAGTTTTTTAGATAATGGAATCACTGGTTAAACCAATCCTACGATCAGTGGTTAAGCCAACAATCGAGGCTGTAATTTTTCTTCGGCCATGGCAGAATTTCTCCACGTAAAACTTTTTCAAAAGAACATAATATTTCTAAGTTTCTCTTGCCTACATTTAAGCTATTGCATGATCTTTAGATGAAAATTGAATTACATATTAAAAATGAGAAACAGCTAATGTTATACAAAAAATACTAAGTAAGATCATGCAAAACACAAAGAGCTTGATATTGTGGAAAAGTTCTTTGCGAAGGAAACCTCTAAGGTTCTCTCTTTTTCTGTAAAGACGTGTTTTGGACAAAATAAGTTCGCTATCTGCAAATATGATTTATCATCAAAATTATACATGTATGTATGTATATATTTATGCATATTGCATTATGATGTTTTCTTTTAAATCAAGATAAGAAATATAAGGATGTATAGGGAAGATGTTGATAGAAGGATTAAAGGCGTTTGAAGTTTGAGATGATTGGCCGAATTGCAGCCGTCAGTTTTGCAAGACATGACACAGCCTTTCATCAGCTTGCCATTGTATCTGATGTAGCCACAATGAGAGTGCCTGGTTATTTCGGCAAATGAAGAGACGGATCGACTGTCCAGTGCACATGTTCGAATCACAATACTTTCGGAGTTTTTTTACTAAATCAAATAAAGAAGGAATCATTGAAAGGGTAATTCTGAAGAATAATTCACATATGTAAACCAAAATCTGTGTCTATCTATCTGAGATATGAACGTAATATAATATTAGTGATGGTAAAACATTTCGGGAAAAGTTGAGAAAATATGGATTTCGAGGGGTACATTGGTTGCAGAAGATAATTTTAGTTCAGCTGCCTTCAGCTAAATACGGAATAATTACCCATCTAAAAACAGAGTTAATCCAAAAAGTTTTCATTAAGAATTATTTTTAAAGAAAAAAAAATAATATCATATTTGGGCATACATTCATTGAAAATTAAGTAATGGCATGAATTTAAATTAGTAGTTAAAATTTTTTTTAAATGAACTTTAGTTTCAAATATTGTGTAAATCGTGTCTTTCCCCTGTCACTAACAAAAGCTTGAAAAAGACACCAACTCCTTCCATATAAATCAAGTCTCGTGTTCTTCGATATTAAAAATAAGTAGGAAACATTTCTGAAAGAAGTAAGTATTTGCTCTAAAATAATTAAATTAATTTCTAATTGGTCAATCTCACTTACAGTGAAATCTACATTAGTGGAACTCCTCTAAATGAAATTTTTGTCACTTCAATAAATTTCCTTCTTTCTAAACAGTGAGAACATTTTGAAAGTCTCAATTTATTCTGGAAACAAATGTAATCTCTGTATCCTGGAAGGTGAATAAAATATTTTAGTTCACACCTTCAGTACCAACGTTCTCAAAGCAAACACAGATAACTTCAGTAATCGTTTAAAACGAATATTTAACTCCATTTAAAACAAGAGTTCTTTTGCGTTTCTTTTGGAAAGATTGGAACTAAATGGGTTGTTAAAGTGAATGCAATAAATTCAAGGTTTCAAAGATTTTTAAAGCAAGATTTTTAAACAACAATAAAATTTACTGAAAGAAACTTCATCTCTTAATGAATATATCGGAGATGACGAATACTTAGAAGACTGCATTCAAACAACAGAATGAATATGGAATAAGAGTCATCGTCACTTTCTTTAATAATGTCAATTCACTATCGAAAAAAGGGTTCACATTCATGGAAGAGTCCATTTATTTAAAAAAAGCCCTGAAAAATTTAATGGTGAAATAAACAATAAATAACAACAACAATAAATAAAATATTTTATTTTTGAATATCAGCTCACAAATCAATCCTGATATTTTATAAAAGTAACATGTTGTCTAAGGGTTGCAAAATTTGATTAAAACTATTGACTAGAAGGATGCTTTTAAATTTTATCAATTTTTTAAATAAGGTATACAGTAGTCTGCCTAGGCCAGGCCGAGACCCTCAACACAAGGGGATAGCCGGTTGCGTTAATAGAAAGCGTATAAATTTATATATCTAAGGAGATTTCAAGTAAGGGAGATGTGAAACAAATCTCCGAGTCTGAAAACCACATATGCTTGAATGCAGCACATATGTTATATAATTTTATTTAGAGACCATCAATATACAGCATCTCTTCAAAGAGTTGAATTTTTGATTTATATATATTTTATAACTATCATGATATTAAAGAGCGTTTAAAATGTTACTCAAAAATTTTAAAAATTTTCAATTTTTTGTGCAAAAATTTTGAAAAAATTGCTTTTTCTCAATTTTCTTACAGTTACAACAACAAGAACCCCACATATTTGGATATCTACGAAAAAACTGCCCTTTGGGCCATACTAGTTGGGGCCCTCTTCAATACATATTTTTTCTTACTACTACTTGAATGAAATACAAATGATTAAAAAAGACGCCAAAAAATGCATTATTTCTGTATTTTTTTGGTGTCGGTATTGCATCCCATGTAAGAATATTCTTGCACAACTCCACAGAATATACGAATCAGCATGATGGGGAATCGAACCTCAAACGACAAAATCAAGACCCTATGCTTCGACCACTGGACCATCTGTCGTTTAATACTGTAATGCTAAGGTTACGATAATTTGCAGCGATTTTGATGCAGTGAGTTGCCGGAAATAATCCGTAGTACCCAGCTTTCTCGTTCAAAAGTTTTCTCCCACTGAAGCAACGCGATTTGAGGAGTTTTTGGGAATTGGAAGGAAAAAATGGATCTTCACATTTAGAGTTGCTTTGATTCACTGATGAGCAGACGTAGCAATCGATGTAAGAAACTAAAAAAAATGGTGATGTAGCAAAAAATAAACCACAAGTGATTAGACAGACTTGTGTGCACTCAATAAAAAACCCCACAATTAACATTAAAATCAATAGTTATATAATTAGTTAGAATTTCCTTATGATTATTATTGATAGTTATTTGGATAAATTTTCATTTTTAATTAAAAATAAACATTTTTAGAATGTTTTTCTACTGATTTTGCTCCATTTCTTTAAAATTTAAAGCACTTTTGTATCTATCTTAATAAAAAAAACAAAAATAAACGTAAAAAAATTTTAAAGTGTATTTGCTTTTCAACAACTTTGAACATTGGTATGATATATACCAAAAAATATATATAAATGTTCTTTAGATTTCCAGTTTACATGATGCGATGAAATGATAGCTCATCCAGAGAAAAAAATAAACCTGCTGTTATTAACTTTTATAATAGAACAAAATCTGTAGTGCATGTTGTGGATAACATGTGTGAAAGTTATAAAATTGCTCGAAATACGAAGAGATGGCATAGAATTGCTTTTTTCAATTTTGAATATAGGTGCGATAAATGCCCAAGTGTTAAATATGTTTAATGAAGTAAAATAATATTCTAGTAGAAAGCAGTTTTTGGATAGTTCATCTAGGCAAGTGAGATAAGAGCATTTAAAATGAAGAAGAGAAAACGAAATAGGAATGCTTTTGATTCTCCAAAAAAATTACAACTTTTTTGCAGAGCACATACATCTACGAGTGTTACTAATGAAGAAGTAAACCAAAATTTCCAATCCCACAAAAGGAAAAAATGTTTAACTTGCATCAATTAAAAAAAATAAGACAGACAAAATACTATTGTTCAATTTGTTCAATATCATATGGAATGTGAGTTTTTTTTCATTATAAAATATATTTTTAGCGTATTTTTATATATATTTAAGAATTTGCGTTTGAGATATAATGAAAAGTTTGCCAATGATATATACAATCTATTTCTCAGATACATTGCGACAAACCACGTTAACGCCCATTGGAAGGTTAATTAAAAAAATTTTAGATTTAATTTTTGGGTAAACTATTTTTATTTAATATTTCTAAAAGAAGGGTATTTCAAATTTATACATAATATAAATTTGTTTAATAATGTGCACGTGTAAAAAAATATTGTAAAAAAAGAAATACAGTGAGTAAGCGTTATAAAGGGAATCGTTATACTGCGAAATCGCTTATAACGAGGTATATGCCTTGGCTGCCATTTTTACAGGTTTACATGACATGTGAAACACGTCTATTTTAACCTAAAGATAGTTATAACTAGGACAAACAAAAAAAAAAGAAAATATTGACTTTTAAATCTAAAAAAATTGACTTTTATGATTTTATTAAATTTTAAGCATAAAAAAAACAAAATTATTTACAATTATAGAAAAAAAATCAATAAAAATAACAATCAAAAAACTAACAAGGATGGTTCGAATGTCGGAACAACAGTTATCCTCACTGTGTGAATAACTGTGTATGACGAACGCGCAAAACAACTGCACTTTCATTACCATGTGATGTGAGATATTTCTGTCGTAAATTACACAAAAGCTTATTTTAACGGCAATCAAATTACGGTCAAGAAGCGTTATAACGCGATAATTAGGATCCACGATTTGTATCCGCGTTATAATTTGCTAATGTAAACAGCACCATATGTTAATTTTATGTTATATGACCTAGTCTGCTGTTTTTGTTGTTCCCTCTTTTTTGCGGTTTATACAGGAAACACTTTGCAACCAACGCGAAGATTTTGTCAATGATAAAACGTGGACTGAGGCCTAAAAATAACAATCGCTAAAATCCTAATGTGAAAATGAAGTTCAATTAATTTTATTAAACACAAAAAACAGTGACATTTATTTACAACAAAAAAACAGGAATACATTTTTGCTTCACTTCTTTTTGTGAAATATTTTGTATAAAACGCAAAACGTTCTTCAGTTGCATCAGTATAACAGAATCGATTTCTTGCGTTTCTAGGCAGTCCAAACTTTGTTTTAGCATAGAGCAGACATCAATAGCTTCAAATGTTGGTTAAATGTTGGTTCTGTTGAATCATCGGTCCTGGTTGTTCGAAAGACCGGTTCACCGGCCCCAATCTGTTCGCACTTCTCTATCCTCATATCCATGGAAACTTCTTTCAGATTCAGATCGAATTCGAGTTTGGCCTGTGCTTGCTTCACCTCATTTTCAGTAAAAGTTGGAGGAGTTGGTGGTGACGTTGCTTTGAGGAACATGTAAAACACATCTTTAAGAGAGACGACTTGTTTGAGAAATGGAAAGACTTGAAGATTAGAATTGGAGAATATCAAGAACAGGTTGTTTGCGATAGCCTTTTTTGAAAGCTGAAAAGTATGCCCTTAAAACAGGGCTGAATGAGGCTGGGGTATTTTTTGACCCCAGTTATCGCGTTATAACGGTTCTTGACTGTATGTTTTTTTAAATTTATGATCAAACTCTTACTTTATGATTTTTTATACTATTTAATTTCGCTCAGACTAAACACCGCAAAATGTCATCTACCAAAACACTAATAGAACTTAAAAACTTTCCAAAATGCTTTGAAACTATGAAAACGATTTCCATATATGTCAAAATCAATAAAATATATCTTTTCCGTGTTTTGGGGTGTGTAATATATTTGCTATACATATAGTTAATTTTAAAGTATTTTGAAATTATTTTCAACATTTTCCTTTGTTTTGGGGCACGCAAAATATTTGCAATATTTATTTTTTTTGACATATATGGACATTGTTTTCTTAGTTTTAAAGCATTTAAGAGAATTTTTAAGTTTTATCAGTGTTTTGAAATGATAGATGACACTTTGGTATGTTTTGGGGTGTTTAGTCTGACCCATTTAATTTAGTAGGACATAAGGCTAGACAATATTTCGGCTAAATTTGGTACCAAAGCAATGAGTATTTTTTGAAATACAATTAGAGATGTATCGGATATCCGCTGACGCATATGGGGATCATTCGCAAAAAATTTTACATTCGCGGATTTTTTTCATGTTAACATCCGCTTTTGCAATTTAAAATCTTTACATTATAGCTATTTTTCTCATTTTTACATTGTATAGCTACTTTTCTCGATCCGAGATTCAAAAGTAAATTGTTCACCAATTTTGAAACAACAAATAAAGTAAAAACTTTCCTTTTGAATTTATATGATGAGGATATGATTGATAATAATTATAGCATGGAAGTAAAAAGCTGCAGAAAATGAAGAAAAGTGCTAATGAAGTTTATACCTCTTTGAATGAAGCTATGGACTCTATTCTAAACTCTAGTAGTGTGAAGAAGAAAACGAAAAAGAAAATGAAGATAATGAAGCTTTTAATGAAGAAATAACGAAGTATCAAAAAGAAAAAAAGAATAAACTCATTTAAGACCAAGGAAAGCAGACGACTTTAGTAATTCCTATTTAATTCCATTTAAAGTAGGAATTCGTCTGTGTTCCCTTTGGGGGTGGGTTAATGGCACGACTACTCAAAGCTTAGATTGGTGGAAAACTAAAAAACAAGAATTTCCATTTTTATCAAAAATTGCATGTCATTACGTTACCCGTCCTCCTAGCACTGTTCAGAGCGAGCAGCTCTTTAGCAGCGCCGAAAATTTTAATACTGACAAAAGAAAGAGATTGCTCGGGGAAAAAGTAAAAAAACTGCTATTTCTTAAAAAAATTTACCCGTAATTAATAATGATCAGTTTAAATAAAAATTTCAAATTATTCTGATTTAGGTTTTTACATGGATGGATTAAAAAAACAGTAAAAAATGTAAAATTAAAATATTAAGATAACGTAAAATATAAACATATACTTTTTAAAAAATATTTTAATATTTTATCTCCACATCGGCATAAAAATTCATTTTTTATATCTGCATCCTCAAGGATGTCAAATCTAATATCCGCATCCGCAGGATGTAAAAAATTCACATCGGATACATCTCTAAATTATACAATCCAGAAAAGCCTTAGTAGGGTTAAAGAGAATATTTCAAAGATCCTAAAGTCTCACAAAAAGGTTTTTATGCCGATAGACCAAAAAACCTTAAATTCTTCTTACCAGTAAAAGGAATACGAAGAACGAGAATAAGAATGACAAGTGCGATGTGCGATGGCCAGTACTGATCAGAATTTTTTCTAAAAAAGAAAAAATTTGCTTTAGAAGTGAATATACGGGAATAACTCAAGCCTTAATTTAAAGAGATAAAAGAGACCGAATATTTGGGGGGCGGGGTGACTAAGGTTGCTTAGATACTGGGTTTCGAAAACTCAAGGTCTTGGGTTCTATCCTGCATCAAGCCTACTTTCCTCATAGTTCGATACAAACGGCCCAATTGTGCCTTCTCGAAGAAAACACCCGGCGTTGCTTTTATCTTTACCTTTTGAAAAAAATTTGCTTCAAACGAAAAAATTTTTTTCCAGAATAAACACTACATAAATAAATTGTTGAAAGTTGAATTCGGAAGAGTTCTAGTAGAGGTGTACGCATTGGCCTTTGTCATCCAGTAGTCTAGTATCAGAATACACTCATTCCACCCCTATCTATCCAATTAATGCAATACCAACAATAAAAAATTAAACAATGAACATAGAATAGAGAGCATAACAAAGGTTAAAAATAATAATAGATCAAAAAATCGTATAAAAACTAAAAAATGCTACATAATTTGAAATAAAATGTATATAAAAATGTATGCTTTGCACTTTAATTTAATTGGGCGTAAATCGGGGGGCGTAGCCAGATGTGGGCTGCTGGGGCCAGCCCTGCTCCCAAACAAGTTTTGTATCTAATTGTATATTTGAAAGAAGAAACATCTGAAATGTATCTCAGAGCAGTGCACACTTTGACAAATTGGTAGGTGCAATTTATTTTTACATGCAAAGGGTATGATGTGTGAAATTTGTGCTTTCAATATCTCCTTTTCCATGTATAATTTGAAAATGCGGTTTGAAGCGCAGGTTTGAATTGGCAGTGACTTTGCAAAATAAATAATTGATTAACAACTATAGTTTCAACAACAATGTAACTTGAGGAAACAATTCAATATTATTTTTTTCAATAAACATTGTTTTCAATTTTTGTATTGATTATTTTTTGATTTCATCAGAATAAATTTTTATTCCAGAAATATTTTAATTAAATTTTTTTATATTTCACACGAGAATTCAATTTATGCTAGTGTATTTACAATTGATAAACATTTAAATTATCTAAATTTGTGCACCCCCCCCCTCCCTCTGTAATTTATTACGCCCCTTAAATTAAATTCTTGTCTACGCCTCTCAAAACAAGTTGTCTAATTATACTTTTTCAAAAGACCATTTTAACAAAAAAAAAGATATTTCGGCCGATTTTTTTAATCATTTTAATTGTTAAAATTTTTTATCAATACATAATTGGAATTATTGTGAAATATTTAGAAAATTTAGTTTATTAGAATATTTAGTTTTGTGAAACTGTGCATCACATATGTTGAAATTATAGAAAAAAACAAAGATTACAGAGGTGACATTTAATTTATATTTATTATTAAATATAAAAATATCTTATAATAATGATAAAAATGATAATAAAAATTTATCTAATTATACTCTCCAAACACTCTTCTATCCTTTGTCTCTCGTATAGGTCAATTTGTTAATAATATATAGTGTAACCTGTTTTTAAGAGAGCCAGTGGTTTGGGACAAAAATTAAATGGCTCCCTTAGACAGGTGGCTTTGTTAAACAGGGGACACTTTATTTTATAATAAGGAAAAGTTTTTTGAAAAATTTTGTATTTTATTTTTTAATTTAGAAATAATCATTAATAAAAGACTGTTTTGTTTTTTTATTACTCATTGACTCTTCAAGGAAGGCTTCAATCCCTGAAAATTCATGTCAATTTCATCAAGTTTGCTATAGTCGTGATTGAACAAATCTTTTGAAAGTGATAATATTGGTGTAGGTATATCATCGAAGTTGTCATCTTTTTCATTTTCTACAAAGAATGCTGATTTATTTTCTTCAAAATCGAACACTTCTGAATCAGGGGCGCACATCCTCAAAATTATTGGGGGCGAAATTTTTTTGTTGCAATTTTCAAAAGTAGTGGTCTGGAAATACCACGGGAGACCAAATATTCAAGCAAAAATATAGTGTATTCAGCGCATACCTAAAGTCCTAAATTTATAAGACTACTTTATATTTTTTTTTACAAAATTGGTGAATTTAAATACTATACTTCCAGCGAAAATATTTTAATTAAATTTGCATATCGAATATAGTTATGGCTTATGTCAAACTGAACAAATTCGTATCGATGAAGAATCGAATCCAGAGGCTTCCGTGCTGAGTCCATCATCTCAACCAACCTGCCATGCCACCCATAGAGTATGCTGTAGGGGATACGTCAAATTAGTTTTCAAAAAACTTAGGTTATGCTCTAAAATTTTTTAGTTTTTGTTGAAGCTCTATAACTTTTTTTTCCTTAAAAGTTATTATAAAAGGCAAATCATTGAAAAATGTTAATAGTTATTTTATTTTTTGTAGATTTTTGTAGCTTGTATCAATTTTGTAGCTTTTAAACTATTTTTGAATGATGAAAATGAAATAATGCAATCTTAATTTTTTGTTTGCACAATTATACCTTCATTTTATACCCTTGCCCCTGAATCAATCACATTTTTTCATATAAACATTATAAGGTGTCTAGTTCAAATATTCTTTCATCAATTCCTGTAATGTGCCTGGTAGACTACTTCATTTTTCAAATGAAAAGCCTATTCCACCCCCTAACAATTTTGGATTTTTTTAAACTAGTGTATATTCGATGGTTGTAGGTAAAAATGCCCCCAGAAAAATGTCCCCGGAATAAATGCCCCTTATTAAAAAGTAGGGAAAAATGCCCCCTAATTTTTGATTTTCAGGATTTTTTTAATTATATAAATATTTTTATTTGCTACCGTTTTGAAAGGTTAAATTTTCTAAAATTTCTTAATCTATAGGGTTTTTTTCTTTATAAAGTTCTTGAAAACAATTAGCAAAGGTGCACATTTGTGGGAATGTGTTCTTAAAATCAGTTAAAATACAAATTATATTTAGAAAGTGTTCTGATACACATAAAGTCCAAAAATATTTGCTGTTTTATAAATTTTTTTTTTGTATTTAAAAAATTGTCGTAGGCTGAGTTTTTTAGTTTACTTTGATTAAATTTTAAATGTTTTAGATGAAAAGTTAACATTTTTTTACAAAAAAACCTTTTTTGACATCTTTAAAAAAAAAAATTTTTTTAATTTTAATTAATAATTTTTTTGAATTTTTTTTGTGTTGGGACATTTTTTCCTAATTTTGGGGCATTTTTACTGGTGGCGTTTTTTCCTACTTTTTAATTGGGAGAATTTTTTTTGCGCACCATATTCGATATGCGAGCCTCATGGTTGTTAGGGTGTACCTCTCAGCTTAACAGTTGAAGGTCAGGGGTTCGATCCCCAAGGCTCCCAACTCTAAAAACAAATTCACAAAAACTGTGATTAACCATCTTAAGCATAATGCGAGCATATAGCTTAACTGCTGAAAGTGCTTTGATATCTCAAAACCAAACCATATTCGATATGCAAATTTAATTAAAATATTTTCGCTGGAAGTATAGTATTTAAATTCACCAATTTTGTAAAAAAAATATAAAGTAGTCTTATAAATTTAGGACTTTAGGTATGCGCTGAATAAACTCTATTTTAAAGGATTGCTTGAATATTTTGTCTCCCGTGGTATTTTCAGACCACTAATTTTGAAAATTCCAACAAAAAAATTTCGCCCCCCCCCCCCAATAATTTTGAGTTTGTGCGCCCCTGAGTTAGATGTAATGTGTCTTTTTGTTGGGGCGTAGATAGATTGTTCAGAGTAATGGGCTTGCTAACTAAATAAAAAAAAAATCTCATGAATAACCAAACAATATCTACATAACACGTTGCTATGATCCAACAATAAGATACATCACATCTAAATATACTTTTGACTGTTTTTTGTACATACACAGGTCACTCAAACCTTACTCGAATTTTTATTAAAAAAATTGTGAACTAAAGTAACTTGATAAGAAAAACTGGGTAATATTTTACTTTACGGTTGCGTCAATCAAAAATTTTAATATTTTTAATTTGTTCAAATTTTTTTTTAATTTAATGAATTAGTTTAATGTAAAAGATCTAGGATCTTTACTAATATGCATCAACGAAATAAACTACGTTGAAAAATGTATAGTTTGATTGACATCACAACATATAAATAATTGCTTGAAAAAATTTTTGATTGACAGAACCAAAAATTGTCTCGTTTGGACAAAATCAAAGCTACTAAAAAGAAAGAACAAAATGACGTATTTTATGAAACACACATACATGTGCCAAATTGTAACAAAGTTGATTTACAGCCCTCGTTGATTTGCAGCTCTCAAGCGAATGGAAGCAGTAAATATAGGAAAAGAAGATGAGCTTTTTTGTGTTGATATAACAAGTGTATATAAAATGATATTCGCAAAGAATGTGAGTTTATATATAATTACAAATACTGTGATGTTTTTTTAATTAATATGGCGCTCTTGGCTGAAAAATCCCGGCCCTTGACTGCTTTAGACAGGATTAGAAACCTTTTTTTTTTTAGAAACCACAGTTTAGTGCCCTTATAAGGGTGGCACTTTAAGCAGGTTTCACTGTATATATCAGAGCTCTGCGGGGACACCAACCTTCCCGTTCCCCACGGGGAAAACTTTTCGCCCTTTTTCGGGGTAATCAATTCGATTTCTGAATATACCGACTAGCAACTCGAAATCCGAAAGATTGTTTAGTGTTGGTACGAATATTGTGAACAACAAAGGGACTTGCTTAAAGCCGGAAAAAGTGGAAAAAATAATATTCATTGGTCAAAACAATAAAGCAATCAAAAAATCCCCTTAATTAAAGAACATGAAATATTTTCATTTTTTTAAACAGTTTTTTGTTGTATAATAAAAAATACTGAATTAATTTTGTATTTTGTTTTATATAAAAAGAAAATCTTCTTGTCTTCCGCGTGGTCTTGCCAGACCACTGATATTTTATCCATACCTCAATATTTTACTTATATTCATTCTCTCTTTCTATCCATACCTCAATATTTTACTTATATTCATTCTCTCTTTCTACCTATCAGAAGAATCCTTGATGAAGCAAAATATCACATCCTGATTAAGTATTTGTATTTTTCTCTCTTTCTACCTAACAGAAGAATCCTTGATGAAGCGAAATATCACATCCTGATTAAGTATTTGTATTTTCATCAATAAAGTTTTTTACTTAAACTTGTTTAATAAAATTTGAAGCTTAAATTTTATATAACATATTTGGATGTTGAGTATCGTAGTTTCCAGGTAGCATATACAAATATGCGATGTTTTACCTTTTTGCACTGATAGTAACTGACTAATGAAGATTTGTATCATGTAGATAATTATTCCAATTAACTATTTTCCGTTAGTTTATGCCTCTGGAAATCAAGTTGTTTTACAAACTAGAATTTTACAAGCTCAGGTAAAGAAGTTAAATTAGAAAATAATAATCACTCCTTGGTGAATAAAAGTGCCGTATTGGAGGAAGTAGTGTCGCATGCACAAACTTAAATATGAACTTAGACATTTGAACTTGTTATAAATCTTTTATTTTGATTTATTTAAATAAAATATGCAGAAGTAGGACACACCTGGCAACCCCAAACTAACATTAACAGATCATATAATGTTGGATCTAAATAAAATTACGTTAAAAACAAGAAATACGACACGTACCGCATTGTTCTCTGAAGTATGATGACGGAACGAACTTTAAACGCTCATTGGAGGAAAATAGAGGATATATAAGAAAAAACAAACTCAGAAAAGCTTATTCTGAAAACGGTAAAATTTCAGACGAGATTCATTGAAAACAAAAATCTCCAAAACTGATCGAGGAAGAGGACAAAAATCTTGTATGAATCAAGTAGTAGTGTATGCGAATGTTTCAACAAAGTAGTGATTGGTTGGTAATGATAATGATTTGAGCGTTTAAAATCAAATTGCCAAATATTTTATAAAAGGTACTATACACTATATGCTCCTGATAAATTCACGTAGTAGCTGGCTGCTACATCGTGAGAATAGCATAGACAAATTTTGTTCTTGATGCCAGATTCTCTACCACTTTTCAAGAGAGAGAGAGAGAGGAGGGGGGAGGAGATACAAAGGTACACGAAGAATATTAGTAATTTGATGATATATGATCACGATAACGCTAGATAATAATGAGGAACGCCTTTCGTTGAAGATGAAGTTAAAGATGAAGAGAAAGGGAAATGCTTACTTAGAATGTTCTTGCTACTCTCATTCGTGTGTTCCCATTTTTCATTCAGCATAGCGTGCAAAGGAAATATCGATTTTCGTGAAACGGGACAACAGAGCTACTACGGTGAGGACGACGAACAGATACCGAATTCTAATGGATCATCATCTCTTGCAAGTGTGTAGTTATATGATTGATTAATGATGATATGCATCATATTCAATTTTCAATATTGATAAGATAGATGGAGGTGGGTTCGCTCGCTCGCTCTCTAGCAGTGCATGTATGAATGTTATTACTTGAATAACATAAAGTATGCAGTATATATAATAATGATGAATGTGGTTTAACATCATCAGCCATCTTCTCCTATCAGACTGGCATATATATATATAATGTTGTAATGATAATAATGACTATTATTGGTTCTTTTGCATTATTGATTTAAATATGTATGTATATTTGTGCGAGTGAGGGAGATAATTTCAATATCATTACTGATCTAATCTAATCTAATCTAATTTTTGTACGATCAAAGTCTTACGATTATAGTCCATAAATCATATAGGCGAGGAACGCATATATAAGAGACATTCATACCCAAAACTATTTTTAGCTTTAGCATGCAACTTCAAAATGTCTCGTGTAGCAAAATGCGAGCAAAAGTGATGCTTGAAAGCGCAAAGATATGAAAACTTGTCAAGAGACATAAAATTTATGACTTATTTTGGAAGAGATCAACATTATCGACGCAAATCAAACACATCGACAAGTGCAGGCTAATATCTTCAGAGGCTCCAAAGACCACTTCTGCATATTTTTGTGAAAGAGATCATTTAAACGCAGGGTTCTCATGAACTACCTGTTAAGGCTGCAAGCCATGAACGAATGACACATAATCATAGACCTATTAAAAGTATCTGGTGTTTCCTCAGAATCGTCTTATAGCCGGTTCTAAAAGAAGATTTACACAGAGCGATTTTATAGCATTTTTTTCTAAAATGATTTTTTTCTGAATTTTCTATATGCAAATTATGAATGAAGGTTTAGGGCAATGTTTCTCAACGTTGTCCATGAGGAACGCCAAAGAGTTAATGATATTTTTGAGGAGTCCATGTAGGAATATTTGATATTTGGAGTCCATTAAGTTTTGCAAAAAGCGCATATTAAAGGTAAAATTTAAATGTTTATCAAATAAAAAATAAAATTTTGTTGAGCAAATGTTCTGAAATTGAAAAAATGATATATTATGGCAAAAAGCACAGTTATATGGGGCTGTTTTCGCATCTTCTCATCTTGTTGAATCAATTTTAAGTGATTTAAAATATGAACGTTCAGTTTAAAGCTATTAATCGATTCTTTTTTTCCCGTAATTTCCCGTCAGAAAGACTAACAACTGTCGCCTCCCCCTCTGATATCATTCAACAGCACTTCAGATTTTAATGGCGATACATTTAGAGAATGAACTTTACTCCCCAAATGGATGACATACAATGATGAAGAAAGGTTACTTCTCTCCGATGTATGAAGAAGATAAATGTCGAAACACATATGATTCAAAGGTGTTCGGATTCGATGTATGTCACAACTCGAATATGATAAAGGGTGTCTGGTCAAAACGTCCGAAACCGAAAACCAAAACGTCCGAAACCAAAAGGTCCGAAAATTAGATTAACAGTATCTGAACCCAAAAAAAACATTTTTTTCGAGAATCAAAATTGTTGAGGAAAAAAATAAAAGATTGAGCACAAAACTTTTTTTATTTAAAAAAGTTCTATTTCTAATTTTTTAGTTTAAAACTTTACACATTTTAGATTTAAATGAAAAATGCACTATAATCAAGCGTGGCTTTTTACTGGAATGGATAAAAATTCATTCCAATCTCTTAAAATCCATTCAAATCGTGTAGTTTTTCCCTTGATTTTTGATAGCAAGTGTAATTTTCAAAGTCTTGCAAATTCGACTAATTAGTATAACTTTTTTCGAGACTTTTTTCCAAAATTGGGTTATATATTTTAAAATCATAATCTTCAGAAGTGTTTGATTTTAAATTTTTTAGCCAAATTCATTATAATTCAAAAAAAATTTGGTTTCGGACGTTTTGGTTATGGACGTTTTGGTTTTCGGACGTTTTTTTGGACGTTTTGGATTTTGGACATTTTGACTATGAACCACAGCCTTGAGCAATTCTCCCTTAAAAAAGATGGCAAGTGCTTCAGCCTCGGTCTATTGTCAAGTGTATTATTGAATTCTGCTCTCTTTTCAAGCATCGCCTTCCGTAACAAACTTATACAAGCTGTAAAACTGTATTTGAAAAAGAGGATTTATAGAATCATAACAATGTTCTAATAGCTCTAAATTTTGTCGTAGAGTTCAATAAAAAGTTTCATTTTCTGAAAGTCAAATCTGTAAGATCATATGAGTAAATCTTACATACTCGTAATTCTCTACATCATTGCTTCACAAAATTTTGCAACGTGGGTAGCCCATAAGGGAAAGTTATATCAAGTACCAACTTCTAATTTTTGAGAATATCAGTGCATATAGTTCAATGAAGTCACTTTGCTTATTTGAAAGAAGAATTTTGCAGTAAATGCGGAAACAAGTAATCATTAGATCTGAGTAATACTCTAGACCAGTGTTCCCTAACTTTTTTTGAGCCGCGATACACTCTTTACATAGAAAAATTCCGGGACACACCACCAAGCAAATATCTCAAAAAAACTATGAAGAGTATTATAATTAACAGTATCCTTGTAATCCATTAAACATTACGATTAGTAGCAGCAGAAGGAAACTGCGTGAACAAGCAACAACAACAATAAAATTTTATTCAGTGTGACAAATGAGCTTGCTCTCGAGAACAAATTAAATTCCATCAAGGGTCCAAAGACGACAAGCAAACTCGCATTTCATCATCAATTCCGAGAAGTCTTTCTCGGCTTTTGGCTTAGATTTCGGTTAATGCCGACAGAAAGTTTTTAAAATTTAATGATTGAACCGCGTTCAAAGTCG
Organism: Nectonema munidae; assembly: GCA_030549495.1. Lineage (NCBI taxonomy): Eukaryota > Metazoa > Nematomorpha > Nectonematoida > Nectonematidae > Nectonema > Nectonema munidae. The sequence goes on from JAUIRK010000796.1 coordinate 23,702, forward strand.
TGCTAATTGAGGGATAACTGTATCTTTTTATTATTTCTAAAAAATCTCGCGACACACTTTGTAAGTTTTTGCGACACACAGTTTGGGAAACACTGCTCTAGAGAGTCTAGATTGTGGTTTTTCAAACTTTCATTGGCGAGGAATCCTTTGATATTTTCTAATGCACCCTTTTATTAATTAAAATAAAGTCGATTTACTTTAATTAGTAGAGTTTATTTAAAATTTTATTATAAAAAGATTATTCGAAGAAGGCAACTTGTCCATATTTATTTTTATGGAAGCATCTTAGGGATACTAATATTTCTTATATAGAACATTGAGAATCATTTTTCAAAACGATGTTCCAGGGGTAAATAATAATTCTATTGTTCGACTACATCTCGTAAGAGGCGAGTAAGTGTCTCCATCTCCATCTCCTTCCCATAAGGCTCTACAATTACACATCTCATGAGAGTCTTCACCCTCTTTATATCCTATACATATACACTCTCTGCAACGATTTATATGTTACACAGCACACCATATCAATTGTAAACACATGGTCTTCTTCTTCGCGAATCCTTCCAGTTTTCAACTTCTACCCTACTCATTAGTATAGTGGTTTGAAAAAGCCTAGTTTCGGCGAAAATTCACCGTTTTAAATCCTGTGCCCAATAAATTATATTACTTTTTGAATTTTATTTTAATTTATGGGTCAACTTCAGCATCAGATTTACAAAATATAATTAATATGAATGATATACTGATCAAAGAAGAAATTGTCAATGAAATTAAAGATGTGGGTGGGTATGTTTTCAGTATTAACCCTATAAGTGCCCTTCAAATTACCTGACTTTTCCTATAATCGCTAGCTGCATCTTTTGATACCATTTCATGGTAGTTGAATGACCCTTTCATGTCAAAAACTGTCAATCAAAATCAAAAATTAAAATTTTTCAACAAAATTTGACATTATCTGTAGTTAACCTTATAACATAGGATTTATATTATATACCACTTTGAAAATTTATAATTATATACAGTTTGGAACGCATAACACTTTATATATTTAATTTTTTCAATAATCATGATGGCTACTTTTTAGAAAATGTCAATCAAAATTTTGATTGATTTGAAATAATATCTAATAAAATATTCCTTCAAATTTTACATAAAATGTAGGTTTTTATACTAAATCGGCCATGCTGGTTTCATTTCTGAACTCAATTTTTACATTTAAGATTTGAAAATCCCTCTAAGTGATAATCAAATTTGTGGTTTACTTCTAAAAATTATTTCCAAAAACATTCCTTTAAATTTTACATAAAATATATATGTTATGCTAAATCGGCCATGCTGGTTTCATTTCTGAGCTCATTTTTTACATTTAAGATTTGAAAATACCTATACGTGTTAATGAAAAATGCGAACTTATAAAAATTATCTGCCAAAACATTCATTCAAATTTTACATGAAACATATGTTTTTATACAAAATCCAACATGCTGGCTTCATTTCTGAAATCAATTTTTACATTTAAAGGTCTTAAAATATATGTCAGTGTCAATCAAATTTGGGGTTTACTTCTAAAAACTATCTCCAAAAAAATTCTCTCTAATTTTACATGAAATTTATATTTTTATATCAAATCAACCATGCTAGTTTTACTTCTAAAATCAGTTTTTGCATTAAGAGGTATTAAAATATCTGTCAAGGTCAATCAAATTTGCGGTTTCCGTCTGAAAACTATCTTCACAAATATTCATTTTAATTTTAGATGAAATATATGTTTTATATCAAATCGACCATGCTAGTTACATTTCTGGACTCAGTTTTTGCTTTTAAGGTTTGAAAATATCTGCTAGCGTCAATAAAATATGTGGTTTAATTAAGTTTGCAAACTGTTTTCAAATATATCTCAAATTTTATATGAAATATATATTTTTATACCAAATCAACCGCTAGTTTCATTTATGGACTCATTTTTTGAATTTAGGATTTGAAAATACCTATAAGTATCAATCAAAATGTGCATTTAGTTCTAAAATTTGTTGCCAAACATATTGATTCAAATTTAACATGAAATATAAGTTTTTATACCAAATCAATGTTTCATTTCTGGACTCAGTTTTTACATTTAGAAGTTTTACTGTCCGTGTAATCAAATTTGCGGTTTACGTCTGAAAACTCATTTTTTACATTTAGGATATGAAAACACTTATAAGTGTTAATCAAATTTGCGGTTTACTTCTAAAAATGGTCTCCAAAAACATTCATTTAAATTTTACAATTAAATATATGTTTTTATACCAAATCAACCATGTTAGTTTCATTTATGGACTCAATTTTTGAAGTTTGAATTTGAAAATACCTATAAGTATGTATCAATCAAATTTGCGTTTAGTTTTAAAATTTGTTTTCAAAAATATTGATTCAAATTTTACATGAAATATGTTTTTATAGCAAATACATCATGATGATTTCATTTCTGAACACAGTTTTCGCATTTAGAGATTTTACTGCTAGTATCAATCAAATTTGCGGTTTATGTCTGAAAACTATCTCCAAAAATATTCTCTCTAATTTTACATGAAATATATGTTTTTATACTAAATCAACCATGATAATTTTATTTCTGAAATCATTTTTTGCATTTAGAAGTTTTAAATGTCTGAAAGTGTCAATCAAATGTTCTACAGAAATATTTTTGAAATTTAAATAAAATATCTGTTTTTATGTCAAATAGAAGATGTTGGTTAAATTTTTGGACTCAGCTCTGGCATTTATGGTTTTAAAATATCTGAAAGTTTCAATCACATTTGCGGTTTACTTCTATAGATACTGCTTTCAAAAATATTTTCAAAAAAATAAAATATCTGTTTTTATGTCAAATCAACTATGTTTATTTTATTTCTGTACTCCATTTTGGCTAATACGGTTAAAAAATATCTGGAAGTAGCAATTGAATTAGTGATGTATGCCTGAAAATCAGTAAAATTTTTTCAAAAAATCGTTTTATATTAGTTATATAGTAAAAATATATTTTGTTTTGTATATTTTGGCTTATAATACTTTCTACAATCATATTGAATATGAAATATTTTTTTAAAAAAAAAGAAAAATGTATTATAAAATCTTTTGAAGATTAGAAAAGAAAGCAATCTGAAAACTAATTGAAAAGAGAACGTGTGATCAAAACAAATAATTTAAAAAAATATTTATCTTGACTAAATGGAAGATCTACCATGTTCTAATGATCTAAGTAGTGGTTTTATATATTAGGTGCTTCAAAAAAGATTTTGACTGTGAAAAAGAAGTTCCTTTTTTACAAATGAAAAATATTTAAATCTATACCTTATCATCTATATTCTATATAGGATTACAATTATCATTTAACTAAGATGGGTAGGAAATCTGAAAATTAAGAATAGGTCAGATTTATCAAAAATGGCACAGATGCCATTATGTGAAAATTAAGATGACTACCAAGATATTTTTTAATTTAAATTGAATTTGTCTATCTTTTTCTTTTTGCGTGAAAGAGAGAATCTTTTGGATTAGATGAAGAAAGGGGACAACTTTTTGTAATTGAACAATGAACATCACGAATGATTCATCAGAAAAAAACCTTTGAACTGAGATTGGTTGTCAAATATTCAGAACATTATCACCACTCTTCAATATCTCTATTCCAACTCTATAACATAGTATGCCAAATTTTGTTTTAACTTCTTCCACGTTTATTTGTGGTGGACAAGTAAACGTCCCTTAGAAGAAACAAATTAGGAGGAATCAGTGGAGGAAAGCTCGATCTAATTTCACACATTGAAGTTTTTTACTTTTCAATAAATTCTATAATTTAATACATACTTTTATTATGATGCTAAAAAGCTATTAAAATACAATAATTAAAAAATTCCAAAAACTTAAATCATATTCTTAGTATCGGTATCGACATTTTAAAATGTAATCGATATTCGGCATTTGTGAAAAAATTGAAAATCGCTTCATGACTAGTAAATATGAAACTAATACTTTGAAAAAGTGTACTATAGTATGAAAACACAGGCTGTTGTTGTTATTGGCCTCCAACCAGTGGCGAGCGAGCCGCTTTGGCTGGAACCAGGAGAGGTGTGTGTGTGTGTGTGTGTGTAGATATCTAAGCCAAAGGGTAATGTTAGTAGATAGGGATATGAGATTTATTGATAAGAGGTGATCCTAGCTTGTTTTTCCTTTCTGAGAGGAGCTTGGTATACACGTATGGAGTAAGCTGCATAGTTTTGCGACGAGAGATGTGTTTTGGGGCTGTTTTTTTGTAAATAGTCGAAAAGTTGATTGGAAAAATCAACTTTTCAAATCAGGATAGTGTATCGAAAGCTGTTGATTGGCCGTGAAGATGAAAACACATAATTGAAATTAATGGAAAGTAAATTTAAGTAAAATTCAGAAAGCATTCCAAACCAAATTAAATATTTTAAGTCGATTGATTTTATGATTAAATATGGAAGATGCAACTTTCTATTCACGCGCACAAAATGCTAAGTGCAAACGTTGGCGCTCACAATGAATTTTGGAAGGATTACTTTCCCTCACTTGATCGCATGAAAGCGCCAAATTTTACTCCTCCTTCCCACTTATACGCTATTGTTGTTGTTGTTGTTGTTCTCTCTAAAAACTCGCATCCAAATCCAACCACGGGACGCACTTTTGTGCATACAAACACAGAAGTCTTCCCATTTTCCCGCCAAAAATGACAACCATCCTATTCATCATCCCACGCATCATGATATTGAAGTTTAAGCAAAGAACAATTTGTACTTATCTTCCCCCCCCCCTCCCCGCACTAAATTTATTCTATTTTTATTGTGTATATTATAAAAAAAATTGCAAATTATGAAACTTTTTGATTTATTTTTTTTATAATAAAAATTGGATAATTTCGCTTCTAAATAATAGTGAAATTGAGGCCAAATTGTCCATATATAAGCTAAATTTTCTTAAGGCCGAACTGTCCATGAATCAGTATAAAGTTATGATATGCTTGTACGATTTGGAACTTTGGGCGTTTTTTTCATCGAACATTTAAGTTGTAAGTAAATGTATCAAGTTTAAGTGCGTTATTGGACTGCCACATTTCTTTGATAAAGCTTTATAGTTTTATCTCTAAACTTTCAGTTACCGACTGAATTAAAGCATACATATAATATAATCCATGCATCATATTAGGGTTCGGTCCGATAGGTCTAATACCAATTAGTCTGCTGCAAATTGGTCTATTAGACCAATTCGTGTAAAGCCTTTGGTTCTATAATTGAATCGTCTAATAGAGATATTATTTTAATGTCCATTAGTCTAAACTTCATAAAAGAATAGTCTAATTCGCCAAAGACATTAAGTCTCAAATTTTAGAATATTAATGCCTGAAAACTAACCTTAACACTAAAAAAACTTTTAGACTAACTTAAACCTAAATTCTAACACTAGTTGGACCAATTATACTTTTTCACTCATCGGTTTTAGATCAATTCATATTAGACCATTCTTCGTTAGGCAAATTGTACCATTATATAAATTGGTTTTAGACCAATTTGTATTGAACCAATTAGTATTAGATCAATAAGTATTAAACCAATAGTAGTAGTTATTGTATATATTAGTAATATGTATAACCGATGAGAGATTACAGCTTAAGACGACTTATATAACTTTTTTTACGTTGCAACTTTTTCTACATTTATCAAAATTTACGTTAAATATCAAATGTGATTTAACATAAATCACATAGGTCATGACTTCTAATGCTACGAGTCTTAGCATCGTGAAGATAGAAGATTTACAAAAGAGTATTCGCCTGGCGTCATTATCATTGAATCAATAGCATCTGTCAATCTACTTGCTACAACGTTATGATTGGACAAAATTTAGAAGCTTTTTCTTTATTCATTATTTATCAAATGCACATGAATAAAAATGCATTTCAGATGAATATATACTTATATATCAATATATAAACGTTCTTTAAGTTACAATTTTCAGTCCTTTCATTAGAAGTTAATTGTATCAGGTATTAATAAAGTTAAAGAGTTAGTTATCTTATTTATTGGTTATTTTATTAGTTGTTGTTATACTTATAGCTTGATATTTAATTAGTCAAGAATAAATAACTTTTTTAATTAGTGTGTTTGATTGTTAATTACTTTATTATTTTGTTTGTAAGTTTGTTTTTTGTTAATTAGTTATTTATTTGATAGCATTTTTTTGCTTCATTAGATAAATAGGTTGTTCCTAAGTTACGTTATTTTGGGAGTTTTAAATACATAATTTTCATAAAGTAGAGTGAGTAATTTATTTAATCATTTAGAAATTAAAATGATTAAAAAGCATTTAAGAGAATTCAAAAAATGTAAAATATGCTGAGAATTAAAGGAAGTTTTTGAATAAAATATATTATAAGAAACAATATGCTTTTAAATTTTAAAGTTTTATTACTAAATATAAATAAATTAAAAATTTTGTTATATAAAAGTCAGAGAGCACTGTCATGAGATAACTTTATTGTAAATCAGCAGTGGAAGAATAAGTACATCAGTTTGAAGAGTACATTAAGTTAAGTTAAGTTGTTTGTGGCGTTCGCACCCATCCTTTCGGATATCGTGGCCCGCCTGGAATGCTGAGTCCAGGTCTACCTGGACTTTCTATCCCACTAAACACCTACCGGCCCTTATTACTGCATAGCTATACCTTGTTATATATATTATTTTACAAGAATTTATGTTACAATATATAAATACAGCTGAGTGATCGATACTATCCTAACGCGAAGCTCCCAATTTGGGAAACAAACTTATTGTCTAGTGATAGCTTGATTACTAACCACGTAGAATCGGGTCGCTAGAGTACTACCTAACCGTAAAAACCTTTGAATTCTTCAGAGGAAGAAAATCAGGGTAAAAAACCGGCACCCCAGTACATTCCACCCCTCCTTGTTTTTAGCAGTTGAGTTTTTTTTTCTCTCCCTTAGGAAACCTTTTTTTTTGCCATACGTAGTTTGCTCCAGGTTCTCATCTTGGATTGAACTGTCTTGACTTTGCTCCTGGTTCTCATCATGGAATGAACAGTCTTGACTATGCTCCTTCTGATATTCAGTTGGGTCTTGATTATACGCCTCCGTTGGCGTTTATCCTCGCTTTGATTTAAGGGAGCAATATCTCTAAGAGAAACTCTTTTGGTAGTTCCATCCTTTGTTTGCACGAAAGCGTGAGTAGGATTCAGATCTTTCAGGGTTACTTCTTCTATGTCTTTTTCAAACATGCTCGAAGTTCCATGTTTTCTTAAAGGAACCTTTTGGGAAGTAGTCATCCATGTAGGTAGGGATGTGCCATTAGCTGTCTTGCGGGGAAAGAGAAACATCGTTTCGTGTGGAGTAGTGCCTGTAGATGTGCAGTAGAGTGAACGCAAAGCGTGAAGGGATGTGTCTAAAACATCTTCCCAACGTTTGACTTCTAAATTTCTACTTCGTAAATTTAAAAGTATGGTTTTCCAAAGTAACCCACTGTACCGTTCAACCTGACCGTTCCCTGTAGGGTTATAAGGTATGGAAGTTTTATGAGATATGTTATTATTCAAAAAGAAGTTTTTCATAATGTAACAATTGAAAACTTATGCATTATCAGTATGTATAATATGAGGTATCCCGAACATGTGAAAAAGTTTGGTTAGTGAATTTATGACGCTTTCGTAATTACAATTTGTACATTTGAAAGCCCACGTAAAACGAGAGTACTCGTCCACTATTAATAAAATGTACTTGTACTGAGAACATGATTTGTAATGGTCCTTTGAAATCTATATTTAACTTTTTGGTATGGTCTTTGTGCATTAACGCAATGTAGATTATTAAGCACATAGAACTTCGGTTTCAGATGCGAACAAACGTTACATTTAGACACAACACTTTCAATTTCCAAAACAGAAAAAGGGAGATTCTTACTTCTCACGTAATGTGTCAAGCGTGTAATTCCATGGTGTCCTAAGTCTGTGTGAAGTTTCTCCAAAGAGTTGATTGACATACTAGCTGAGTAAGCTCGAGAAAAAGTATCAGCTACAACGTTGGATTTACCTTCCCTATAAACAATGTCAAAAGAAAAGCACGATATCTCAAAACGCCATCTCTCTATCTTACTGTTCTTTATTTGACTACGATACCTTTTACTAAACATGAAATATAAGGATTTCTGATCAGTAATGAAGGTGAATTTCTTACTTAAGAGTAAGTGTTTCCACTTCCTCAAAGATTCTATGATAGCACAGGCCTCTTTTTCGATAGCTGACAATCTTTCCTCAATGCTCTGAAACATTCGTGAGAAAAAGGCTACTGGTTTGCCGTTCTGGTTCAGGGATGTTGAAATTGCCACATCACTTCCATCAGTTTCGACAGTGAACGGTAAATTATCACCTATTGTTTGCATTGTAACGTTAGCTAAAATTTGTTTAATTCTAAAAAAATTCTTCCTTGCATCGTCATTAATAAAATAAAGAGACTTATTCTTAGCTTCATTCAATGGGTGGATCAAGTCCGAAAATTTTCGAACCCACCGAGCATAATATGCAAACAGTCCCAATATTAGTTTCAATTCGGATGAGCATTTAGGTACAAGTAACTGCAATAGTGGTTTTATAAAATCGGGGGCTGGTCTAATCGTAGAAAATGAAACTTGGTATCCTAAAATGTCTATAGTGTGTTTGCATATCTGGGACTTAGTTTCGTTTAGAGTTAAATTAGTCTTGGATACAGCTTCAAAAAAATTCTTGAGATTTTTATCATGTTCTTCTTTATCAATACCCATCACCGTTACATTATCAATATAAGCGATAACCCCACTTAAATTGTAATCATTGATTATTTGATCAATTACTCTTTGGATGGGACAGCATTTGTTAACCCGAACGGTAGGCTAATAAACTTATATAGCTTACCACATGCTTGAAAGGCAGTATAAGGTTTGTCCTCTGGTTCAAGCTTCAACTGATGGTAAGCAGACAATAAGTCAACGGTTCTGAACACTCTATATTTTGCTATTGTATCAACAACGTCTCCTATGTTAGGTAAGGGATAGCTGTCTAATAAGGTGTAACGATTATTAGTTCGACTGTAGTGTATAACCATCCTTTTCTTTAGTGGACCTCTCACAATTAAAGGCTAAGAACGTCAAGGGGACCTAGATTCTTCTAGTATACCTTCTGCTAACAACCGTTTAATCTCGGAATGAATGAATATAGAATTCTGTGTGAAATACTTTCAGGGTTTATCAGCTATTGGATGACAGTCTCTAGAGAGGTGACAAAATGGAGTAGGAAACTTGACTTCCAATGCAGAAAGTGCACAAACGTCAATGCCATTTCGCTTTCCATTGAAGTTGAAAGTGACAAATTTATGAGACTTCATCAGACTTGTTCCAAGTATGATTCCAGTTGCAAGTTATTTAAGAACATACATCCTGACGTCTTTGTAAAATTTTCCTTTAACATTCATGTCAACCATCACAAGCCCAAAGGTGTCAGCCATATTCACTGATCCCTAACAACTAGTTGGTTGCAAGGATAATTTTCTCATGCATGATTCAGATATGAAATTCTCTGTCGAACCAGTGTCAAGAAGAGCTAAAGTGAAGACTTTCACTTGAACATCAATAGTAACACAAGTTAAGAAACGACAAAGTGCCGCAATACTAAGAAGTGAAGGGGTAGTTGTGGAGCGGCATACTTTAGCAAAGTGACCAAGTTTATGGCATTTCTTGCAATGCGCATTACGTGCCGGACAATAAGCTGGTGGATGACGTTTGTTACCACAAAAGTAACAAGACTCAACTTGTTCAGGAAGATTGTTGTGGGACTTTTCTTTGACCAGAGCTCTACTTCCGATTTGAGTAGTATCAACCAATGTTGAATCAACAGTCGACGACATCAGGTTTTCATTGCCATAACCAGCTGAACACTTTAAAGCTTCTTTCAATGATTTGGCGAGCAACGATGCCTTCTCAAAAGATAATTTTGAGTCTTCAAGTAAGCGCAAGCGTATTGAAGGTGATTAAATTCCATTGGTCAGAGAATCTCTAAACATTTCATTCTGTGTACCTCCGCTGAAACATCCTTAAAATCGCATTTTTTGCTCAAATTTTGTAACTCTTGTATTAACTCGTTAACGCTTTCTCCAACTTTCTGTTTCCGTGTGGCAAGAAAGTGACTCATATAAACAGTGTTGGTCTCCTTACAAAATACTGACTCTAGTTTGTGTAGAGCCAAGTCAATAATGTGTGGTTTGATATAAAAATAAAGTTCCTTGATTTTGTCAACGTTGTTTTTAGGCAAATGCTCCAAAAAGTTCTCAAAGAGTACGCACCAGTGTTTCCATTTTTCGAAACAATCATCGTCAACGGGTTTGATGTCCAATACTGGCGGTTGTAAAACTTTGTACATGGATCATCGTTTTAGGAATACAGACTGATTAAAACTGATGTTGGGATGTCATGAGATCACTTTATTGTAAATCAGCAGTGGAAGAATAAGTACAACATCAGTTTGAAGTTGAGATATTAAATATGGCAAGAGTGGGTTTATAAGATGAAATGTGTGTTCCAGGAGAACTTGACCAAGGTTGTAAGTTAAGCGAAGCGGCATTCTTTTAAATAGACCTTGAGTAACTTCAGTACATTCAAAATTTTTAAATAAACTAAAATAGAGAAAATACTTTTTAAATAATGCAAAATAATAAAAAAATAACTTTAATATTTAAATAGCATGGTGAGAGGATGCTAAAATTGTATAATACTTATATATTTTTTAAGTATATGTGAAATCATAATTTTGATGCCTAAAGAAGAGCCTGAAAACTCGAAGATATGAAAATTAGAAAATTTAAATATGTATTCGCATAGATTTTGATACGCTAAACAAATATGTAAGTTATTTAAAATAAGTGGAACGATTTCTTAATTTGTTCGCTTTCAAATCTGCGCCAGCAGGCTCTCATTACGACAACGTACTTGTGTGTATCTTACGCTCATACTGCACTATCGAAAGTCAAGGCTATCTCTCCTCTCATTAATAATAGCCTAACGTTGCCATTAGTACTGTACTTACTTGAAGGCCAGGATACACTATAAATACTCACTCATGTTTCACTTAAGACATCACTTCTCTCTTTGCTTTCTAATAAACTTCACCTATACTTGTCTCCCTATTGTCGTGGTGACAGCGGTGGGATAAAAAGGAAAGATGAGTTTTAGACCTCCAAAGCAATGGCTGCTTGGTGAAAAAGAGACGCTTTCTTCTTTTTCAAACTGGCATTCCAATATGATGTTTCACCTTTCATTATGCCCAGAGTTTGCGATCTTTTTAGAGTCATCATGGGAACCTAAATCAGTGAAAAATCATGGGTTTAAAGATGACGAAACTTCTAAGCATGAAATTTCAAGTCTTCAAAAGACCATCACTTTGGAACGAATGCTAGGCTTAATCGCTACTTTTTCCCCACCTTTATTAAGAAACGATATTCTCAAAAGCAGTACTAGCTTAAATTGGATATGAAAGAGAATAAGAAAATACTATTGTCTCTCTCAAAATGAGGTTAACTTTCTTAATATATGTAATTTTTCTTTAGAACCCGATGAACGCTATGAGGCATTTTATCAACGTATATTGGCTCATATTGAAGATAACTTGTTAACCGTTGAATCAGGGTTAATTCATGATGGGAAGGTTTCTCAATTTGATGAAAACATTTCTCCAACTACTGAAAGACTTGCTGTTTTCTTATGGTTGAAGATGATTGATCAAAGTTTACCTTCGCTTGTTGCTCGGGTATATGCTCATGAGCTTCAAACACATACTCTTAAAGACATTCAGCCATTAATTGTAAATTCTTTGGAGACTTTATTAAAAGATTTGGACACTCAGGAAGTTGCAAACGTAAGTTTTTCAAAAACGTTGAAAAACCAGCCAAGATTGAGCAATAATTCAAAAATATCTGCTTTATTTGATAGAAATAATAGAAGCAAAAAGATATGTTTTTTTTGTAAAGATAATGGTCGTAGATTTTTGGGACACGATTACCGAAGTTGTTGGTCCAGGCCCAATACAAGTACAAATCAGACTTCAAATGCTCTACAAATTTCGACTCGCATGCCTGAATTAGAAGACAAGTTTTATGAAAATGGAGTTTTCCTTGGCAAAGTGGACTGCGGAACTTCTCCATATCTTGATGGATACTGTCAACATGTTCCTTTTCGTTTAATAATTGACACCGGGGCAACATCATCAATAATTTCATCTTCCTTTGTTCACAAACTGAATATGTTACCGCTTCGTACTGGACATACAGCTAGATCTGCCGATAAATCAGTCCTTCCTATTTGTGGAGAAATATCTTTAGACTTGAACATAAAGAATATTGACGTTTCAATTAAAGGCCTTGTGATGGAGAAGATGGACTATGACATTTTAGGTGGCATTCCTTTCTGCAAAGCAAATGATATAAAAGTTTACATCAAAGATCAACTTATTAGTTTTCGTGGCAGATTGTTTCATTATGGACCAAACGAATCATCTGTTTTTCAAAAATCCCATATGGTTAGAACAAAAAAAAAACAAGTGTTACTGTCAGGAGACCATATTTTAATCAAAGATAAATCCTTAAAAAAATTCGATGAGAAATTGCAGTAGAACCAAGTAAAGAAGTAGAGGATTCTGGATTTGATCCATATTTCACAAAAGTTATCGATGACTCTTTTAAAATGTCTAACTTCAAGGAAGTGCCTATCACATTTAACAAAAATCAACACGTTGCCATGATCTACAAAACCTACAATCCTGAAGTTTCAAGTGCTTTAACTACCGAAGCAGGTATCTCTTCAAAAGTTTCAATTGACCCTGATGGAATGCTCTCGAACAAACAAAAACAAGCGTTTAAAATGCTACATCTAAAGTTCGATAAAGTCTTTTCCCCTGAATTCAAAGTTTACAATGGTAAGAGTGGAAAAATTTACGCAAGGGTTTTGTTCGGCCCAGTAAAACCAAGATGTGAAAAAGGAAAACTTCCTCATTATAATCACTCTACTCTTCAACTACTTCAAAAGGAAGCGGACAAACTGGAAGATCTCGGCGTGTTAGCGAAACCAGAAGACTTGGGGATAACAGTAAAATTTGTATCACCTAGCTTCCTTATAAAGAAAAAAGATGGATCAATGAGGTTTGTAACTGCTTTCAATAATTTAAGTCCATACACTACACTTTTACCAACGTGCTCAATATCATGTGATGACATCCTTAGAAAAATATCTTCTTTTAAGTTCATAATAAAGTCTAATTTAACTAAAAGTTTTTTTCAGATTCCATTGGCAAGATCCTCAATGCCATATCTTGCGACAGTAACTCCATTTAAAGGCATCCGAGTATATACTCGTTCAGCAAGGGGTATGCCTGGTTCTTCCGAATTTCTTCAAGAACTAATAAGTAGAGTTTTTGGCGATTTTCTTCAAGAAGGTTTCTTATCTATTATTGCCGACGATCTTTTTATAGGAGCCAATACGATTGAAGAGCTTCACCAAAATTGGTCAAAAGTTTTAAAAAGACTTTCAGAAAATGATTTGAGTCTCTCGGCTTCAAAAACTATAATTTCTCCAAAAACAGATGTAATTTTGGGTTGGAAATGGACAAAAGGTACAATCACGCCTTCTAACCATAAAGTCTCCTCTTTAGCAAGCATTGAAAAACCATCCACTTGCTCATCCATGCGCTCCTTTTTAGGAGCATACAGAGCTATATCCAGATGCATTCCAAGGTATTCCACAGTTCTATCTCCTTTGGAATCAGCGATCAAAGGATTGGATGGAAAGCAAAAACTTGTTTGGGATGAAGATTTACAAATTTCATTCAAGACTGCACAAAATTTATTAAAATCAGCAGAAGTTCTAACACTCCCTAGAAAATTGGACAGGCTTACAATTACAGTGGATGCGTCTCCAATAAATAGAGGACTTGGAGCAACTCTTCTTATTGATAGAAATGGTGATCAAAAACTAGCTGAGTTCTTCAGTTTCAAATTAAAAGATCATCAATTAAAATGGTTTCCATGCGAGCTCGAAGCCTTAGCAATATCCACCGCAATAAAGCATTTTTCTCCAATTATAAAAGACTCAATTTTTACGACAAAAGTTTTAACCGACTCAAAACCGTGTGTTGATGCTTATCAAAGATTAAAAAAAGGACATTTTTCTTCTTCAGCAAGAATTTCTTCATTTTTATCTACACTTAGCGGTGCTAATATTGAAATATATCACATAAAAGGTTCAGAAAATATGGCAAGCGACTTCTCTTCTCGTAACTCTAACTCTTGTTATGAGAAAAACTGCCAAATCTGCAACTTTGTTCAAGATTCCATATCTTCAATTGTCAATACAATAAAAATTGATGATGTCCTTCAAGGGAGAATGAAAATGCCATTTACGAACAAACTCACGTGGTCTGCTTTACAAAAAAGGTGTTATATTTTAAGAAAAGTTTTTGCACACTTAAAGAATGGAACAAGCCCATCAAAAAAGGAGAAGTGCACTAGAGTTAAGAGATTACTCGGTATAGCTACAATAGATAGAAATGGTATCATAGTTACTAAAGGCGATGCAGCAAAACAACTCATCATAATTCCAGATACTTTCCTTCCAGGTATTCTTCATTCTCTACACCTTCAGTTTAACCATCCTGCGAAAACACAGTTGAAGCGTCTTTTTGATCGTTTTTTTTATGGCTTATACAGTGAGAAACTAATCAATAGTATTGATGAAGCATGCAGTATTTGTCGTTCTATTAAGTACATGCCAAAAAATCTCTTGGAGCAAGCCCCTGCCTTAAGAGGATCAAAGCCTGGACAAGTATTTTATGCAGATGTTATCAGAAGAAATGATCAAAAAATTTTCGTTTTGAGAGAAACATTTTCCAGTTTTACAACAGCTTCTCTCCTTGAAAGTGAGAAAATAGAAGACATCAGAACAGCAATTATACTCAACTCTTCTTTTATTAGGTGTGATAATTGCAAAATACGAACTGATGCAAGTACTTCTTTTCAAAGCCTTCAAAAAGACCCCTTGCTAAAAGAATTGGGGATTGAAGTTGAAATTGGTCACATAAAAAACAAGAACTCAAACTGCTTTGTAGACAAAGCTATTCAAGAACTAGAAACAAGCATTTTAAAGATGTTTCCTGAAAAAGTTAAAATAACCAATGTGAATTTACAACTAGCCATCAGGAGCATCAATCTTCTTATACGGAGGCAAAACCTATCTGCAAAAGAAATCCTTTTTAGAAGAAATCACTTTACAGACGAACAAATTCATTTCAACGATAAATGTTTCTTTGAAGAGCAGCAGAACTTAGCTAACAAAACCAGATCTTCAAAGTGTTCAAAATTTTCAAAGGAAGATTCCAAAATTCATAATTTTGAAATTGGAGATTTAGTATACCTAAAAGAAGAAAAAAGTAAGATCAAGGTAAGAAGTAAATATATCATATATAACTTACAAAATAAATATGCAATATTGAAAAAGATAACAAATGGCGAAATCGGTAAGCAATCATATCATGTACCAAAAGCTATGCTGTTACGAATAACTGATTTTAATCTTACAGATAAGTTCAAGGATTTAGTTGAAGATGACGATACAGAAGATGAAAATACGAAAGAGGTACCTTTGGATACAAGCAAAGAAGACTTTGACTTGAACGACAGCGGTCAACAATATAACCATTCAGAATTACCGGAAAGGCATCCAAAGTCGTTTGAAGATATGATGGATGGTTGGAGACATTCCGATAATTCTATCCAAAAAAGCAAAAGTCAGACAGACTCAAAGGGAGATGAGAAAGAAAGAGATGACTCTTTACAAAAGAATAACTCCAGAAGCCAACGATGTAGAAATCTTCCTAAATGGCTACAAGATTACGAGAGAGAGTAAAAGGGAAGCGCCAGCAGGCTCTCATTACGACAACGTACTTGTGTGTATCTTACGCTCATACTGCACTATCGAAAGTCAAGGCTATCTCTCCTCTTATTAATAATAGCCTAACGTTGCCATTAGTACTGTACTTACTTGAAGGCCAGGATACACTATAAATACTCACTCATGTTTCACTTAAGACATCACTTCTCTCTTTGCTTTCTAATAAACTTCACCTATACTTGTCTCCCTATTGTCGCTGCCATTTTTCAAATTACAAGTCCTAATAGCCATATACTATATTAAAAGTTATTTTTTTTTAGATTTTCGTAATCAGTACAACATTTTCTTGATGAGGTATTAAAATGGAAAATCGGATAGATTCGAAAATTTTCAAAAATTTCGTCTATGGACATAATTAATTTTTTAATTCTATCTAATAGATAATATCGTAAAACTATGTTATATTGAAAAAAGTGAAAAATTACTCATAATAATATTTTGTTATAAAAAATGCCATATTGCTCAACTTTTTGCATATTTTGGCTACCTTGTTCTAATGGTCCAATCGAAAAATGAATCTATAAATTTGATTTCTGAAAAAATGGACAACTTTCATTTCAACGAAAAAAATTTTTGTTGATTAATATATTTGTTTGTATGTGAGAAGTTAAACCTATCAGCTTAACAGTTAAAGATCATGGGTTCGATCCTAAAGGGTCCGAACTCTTAAAAACAAATTAACAAAAACTGTGAATTTATTAAATTTGTTTCAGTAAGAAATTTGTTATGATTAACATTTTATCCTAATTATCGTATTAGGATTCATTTTCATAATAATCGCAACCTTGCTTTAATATTCCTATACAAGTAAAAAGAGCAATGTTTAAGTGATTAACTTGAAAAATGAAATTATATCAAAAAATTCATGTGTTGCAAAAGCAGTAAAATACAAATATAGTAGTTGCATTATTAACGGGACACAATTATTCATGGTTTTTTTGTGTGGCGTGAGATAAAGACACTATTAAACATATATTTTTCAATGTCGATTTGCTTTTTATTGCACAGATGAGCTCTTTAGATTCGTTTTCTATTTCTGAGGAGACAACTTCTAAATTGTCTACAACCGTGTGTACTTCGGATAAAGATCGTTGCTATACTCTAATTTTTGTGATAAAACAATGTACTCATGGACTCTACATAGACCAAATCAAGGTCGTCCTTAGTTTCAAAATATACGGAATTTCAATCAAAATCCTTCTGGGCCAGTTGGTTAGGCAAACTTTCTTATTGATTTGCTAACTATTTTTAAACTATTTTTAACAAAGAATTAGTTAAACATATTTTATAGTGTACAAAACAAGCTTTTTGAAACTTGAAGCAATCATTTTAATTTAAAACTACTAGTGTTCATTTAAAATTTTTCTGTAGCGAATCCTCAAAGTATGAATCTCTTAGATTTTGTTATGAAAAATGCCACATTGCTCAACTTTTTCAATATTTTGGCTCCGTTGTTCTAATGGTCCAATCGAAAAATTAATGTATAAATTTGAAATACTTGATTTCTGAAAAAATGAACAACTTTCATTTCAAAAAAAACTTTTGTTGATTAATATATTTATTTGTTTTGATGTGAGAAGTAAGCGATATCCAAATAATCCACTATTAGATTTTTAAATGACGTTATTTTATCAAAAATATTATAAACATTTTATACCATTTGAGTACGTTACATTTTATGAACAGTTTAAGGTTTAGAGGAAATTAAGGAGTTAAAATATACTTACGCTGTTTGATGCGCCACCATACATAAGCCACATATTCTGGTTTACAGGCAATTGCATATTACCCGGCAAAAATTTAAATATACTATGCTACAAACATATAATAATTTTTAAAAATTTTAAAGATTTTCATTATTTTTTACTTTATATAGGCAATTTTTAAAATATACATTAAAATTTATATACAAAAAGGTGAGAAACCCTGGACTTTTTTTAAATTTGTTGAAAGGTTATATATATTTATGAATAGATAGCTCTCTTTAAATAAGAAAAGAATAAATAAAATTAATTGTAAATAAATAAAATTTAAAATTTAATTTTTTACATTTTTATTTTTTTTCACTCTATTTTTTCATAAATACAAATGGACGAAATTAGTATAAAATCTTGGCAGTTAGCCTTATCTTCTTCATGTGGAGGTGTTTTAACATCTTTATTTGTTACTCCCCTTGATGTAGTTAAAACACGTTTACAAGCTCAATCAAAATCAATTTCAAAAGATGCTTGTTATGTACACTGTAATAAAGTATATTACCAACTTTATAGGTGTTTACAGCTTAATAATCTTGAATGTTCAACTACATGTCTACCAAAACCTACTCCTTATTTTAATGGAACAGTAGATGCTTTCATAAAAATTCCTAAATTTGAAGGAATTAGAACTCTTTGGAGTGGATTGCCAACAACGATGCTTATGACAGTACCATCTACTATGTTATATTTCACAACTTATGACAAAATTAAGCAAGAACTTAAAATTTTAAATATAAATTCAACTTTTATACCGCCTCTTTCTGGTTGCATAGCTAGGCTTGTTTCTGCAACCATAATCAGTCCATTAGAACTTGTGAGAACGAAGATTCAATCAACGAAAATTTCTTACAAAAATGTTTTAACATTTATTTTAACAGACATTAGAAAAAAAGGTTTTTTAACTCTTTATAAAGGCCTAGGACCTACTATCTTACGAGATGTTCCATTTTCAAGCATTTACTGGCTAGCTTATGAACACTTTAAAAGTATTGCTTTGTTAGATTTGCACTCTCTAAGTCATAAAAGGTATTCCTATCTTAAAACCTTTATCTATGGAGCTGTTGCTGGTTCGATAGCTGCTTTTGTCACTCTCCCGTTTGATGTTATCAAAACATATAGACAAATAGAAATAGGTCAGCCTAATCATCAATCTAAAGTTAAGTCACATTCAAGTACATTTCAACAGATTAAATATTTATACAAACAAAATGGCGTAAGATCTCTCTATCTTGGAGTTGTACCAAGGATAATAAAAGTTGCTCCTGCCTGTGCAATAATGATCACTGTTTTTGAACATTCGAAAGCTTATTTTATTTTAAAAAATCAAAATCTTTAGCGGCGCCATTTTTTATCATTGTTTTATTATTAAATACGAATAAATTTTTTTGTTACGGAACAAAGTAGTTTTTATTAAATTTTGCAAATAAAGAAAGACCAATTCAGAGATTGATTAATAATCATTTTTTATAACTCATAAATATGTGTATTCAACTCCATTATGGACAATTTTTTGGGTCTTTTTAGTTCTCTATCTTTATTCCCAAATTGAGTACTTTTAGGAGTATAATTCATATTATATTTATGAGTAAGAGTATTGATTATTTAAATTTTTATTCAACATGATAATATTTTAGCAGTCAAATAAACTACTAACAAATTAACAGTTTGGTTTTTGTTATTATAGTTCACACGTTAGCTAGTTAAATGTATTAGTTGAGTAAACTTTGCATTATTGTTTTAAATATTGCAATCTATAGGCTTTATGAGCTTTTAGGAAGATCTCGTCGCTTTAAAAAAAATTCTGACCACAAATTAACCAAAGGTAAACAACAGTAATCGCAATTATAACCTTGAATAACAACTATTTAAGAATCAAATTAAGTATGTTCGATTTGCTGTGTATGGATAAGTTTATTTAAAAATAATGGGAAAAAGTGTTTGACGTTAAGTCATGTGTAAGCTAATTTACTGACAGGTGAAATCTTTTGCATAAATTAATCGCAAAAGGCTCTCCTCCTGTTTAAGAGATAAAAATAGTCCGTTAAGGGCGTGCCTTTGTATTTTATTTAATGCTGCCCAGAGATTTATGAAGTCGTTCATTTGGAAATAGATTACCTTTGATATCTGTTTCAAATTCTTTTGCAAGCAGTAGTTCTTGTAAAATTTTCCTACCTTGAATGAAACGGACATATGTCAAAAGCATGCCTCACATAACCTAACCGAGTGGATTCTTTCAGGTGCAAACTGCATTGCCTATTTTTAAGGCTTCTATTTAAGGTGATTCAATATCGCAGAATATTTCATCAATTACTTTTTGCCCAGAATTATTATAGCTGTTAAATTAAGTTGTTTCCATGATTTTAACACTGATTTTGGATATGAACAAGAAAATCGATTGTTGTATTTCTTGGATTGGATCGTTATGAGCTTCCTCTTAATTTTTGAAGTATGGGATATTTTCTTTCGCTCTATTTGATCCGATCTTGTTAAAATGTTAGGAATCCCTGGATCGCTTTATCGCTTCGTTCGAAAATATTTTTTAGTAAAGAAGACACAATCGGTTGTTGTTTATTATTAGGAAGAAGGAATGAATCCAAACTTTAGGTATTCAACACTATACTGTCGACACTTTATTTTAATTTTCTTCCATTATTATGGATCCCTCATAGTTACAGCAGCAGTAACTTTCCAAAAACATCTGGCAACTTTTGCTACCATGTTTTTGAGAAAGTAGATATTTGAAGAAGAATACTTTTAATTATAAATATATAGTTTGTGAATCCTTCTAATATTCTATACCGCTCCCTGTATGCGCTTAACGCGCCCTTTGTGGAGTAAAAACCTAGTTTCCCTTATTACTCAAAAACGCCCCAGTTTAATTTAAATTATCGTTATCGCCAACTTTGGATAACTCTGTTCTAACAGTTGGCATGCCAGCGAAAATATCGATTTCCTTAATGATGACCTTTTCATCTTTTAGTTAAGCCTTTTCGATCATGCTATTGGTTAAAATCGTTTCGCTGGTTAAAAGGCAGGGCTATGGATCAAGGGAATTTTTAGGATTATTCTTACTCCTATTTCGGAGTAAAAAAATTTACATTCAATCAATCAGAGTAATGTAGTGACAAATATGCTCCCTAGTCTTCGTAAAAGGCTCATCTTCTTTCCATTAATATTTTGACATCACTCTAGTGGGTTACTAGCTACACCCGATAAATCACGTTATTCTTATCGATTCATTTCAGCGAATCAGATCCAAGAATTTTGCGCTATTCATTTGAATAGTCAAAATATGTTCAAAATAATTGGTTCAGTTCTAGCTTAATTTGATTAGTTAAAACTAGAAAATTATTCAATTTTTTTTATACAATCAGAGAAAAGAGTTTGCGTTTGCCGCCCTGTCATGACAAAAAGGTTTTATTTTCAATAATATATAGAAAGGATTTTAGATTATATGGTTTTCTCAAACATGGAGCGAGCAGGGTTGTTGACGTTGAGAGTCGCACGTTTCGGAAGGAGAGGGGAAATCATTATTACCCCTATTAGTTGTATTCATAATTATTTGCTTTAAAAATGAATTAATAGACACTCTCTTTAGTGCACAACGTTGCAAAAATGCAGCATAAAGATCTTTATCATTGTGGTTTAAAGTTGTGCTTTTGCAACTCATAAAAAAAGGCTGAAAAATTCAATAAAATTAAAGAATAAACTTTTTTATTACACAAATACCTTGTAAAAGGGGGGGGGGGGGAACACCACTCAGTTTATGAGTAGAAAGTCTTTGGGAAAAAAATTAAGCCTTAACAATTTTGAAAAAATAATTTAGGATAGATTTAGTTTTTGAATGATATTGTTTTGGCTGAAAAAAAAGGTTATAAGCAATAATTTGAAAATCTTTTTGAAGGCAATGTAAGGAAGAGATGAAAGTACAAATACAAACCAATAAAACGATATTTTAATAAATTTTGTTGAAGAAAATAGACCAAACATTTTAATATTTGAGATGTTGCATAATTATAAGTAGGTGGAGCTATCAGTGTTAATAAAATCATACAAACATAAATGGATTTGCTACAAATAAACACGAGTGAAGCATCAAATTGTAAAAATAAAATTTTATTTCAAAAATGCAAATAAATTTACACACACACACACACACATATATATATATATATTTGAGTGTGTATAGGCATTAATAAGTATTACTTTTTTTCAACATTTAAATCAACTTCTTGATTGGCACGCCAAATGACACATTGCATACTTTTCTTGTGATTCAAAGATTCCGCATCAAAATTGAAAGTTTATTTGGGAGTGGAGAAGTTTGCTTTTGGCGCCAAAGGAAATTCAAAGAAAATTCAGCAAACTTTTCTTTTGCGGATGAATACTGCGCGCTGAAATGCTTGCTCC
Organism: Nectonema munidae; assembly: GCA_030549495.1. Lineage (NCBI taxonomy): Eukaryota > Metazoa > Nematomorpha > Nectonematoida > Nectonematidae > Nectonema > Nectonema munidae. The sequence continues at coordinate 45,897 of JAUIRK010000796.1, forward strand.
ATTTGAAGGCGTCACGCAACTTTTCTAAACGTCAAAAAATTGATATTTATTTTCAACGTCAACATCATCATCATTCCTTCATTTTTTATCTCATTATCAGCATCATCATTTCGAGCTCATCATCAGGGCCAATGAGAGTGGTCCAGGTACATTGTTGGAGGGCGTGAGCAGAGTTACGGAGTGGCCATGACTGAAGAATCATTAGAGAGTGCTTGCAAGTGCACCCAACTCGAACGCAAACAAATAGTTTCAGGTCTGGCACGCCTGCTTTTTAGGATTCGTGGAGTTTAGTTTTTTTTTGTATTATCAATTTTTCTCAACTATCCAACTTTTTTTTCGATTTCTTTTTTTGTATATATTTTTTTACAAATAAATGTTTCGCTTTAGCGCAGCAAAAATGATGTTTTACATTGTTATTTTAACTAACTACTAATTCAGACATCACTTCTTAAAAATTACTTTAACCGATTCATTCCATCATCAATTTTAATTGCAGCAGCACTATTTCTTTATTCTAAAGTAACTTTATATCAAATTGCGTAATGCGTGCGTCGATAAAATTTCATTCTAGTCGTCGTCGTCGTCGAATAACTTTGTAAATTAAAGTCAGTCAGAGATTTCCTTTTTTTTCTTCAGAATGTATATATGCGTACTAATATGTGTAACAAGTCAGAATCAATGAAAAGAAGCTAGCATTCAATCTTGATATTTTTTGTTAAAGAATGAGTTAGTGCAATCTGTCTTTTAAGCCAACCCCTTTACTACACAAGCTTTAGAAAGTTAAAAAATTTATAGTCTAAAGAGTCAGCGAATGTGTAATCTGTTATATTTGAATTAGCAATGAAACTTCTCCCTATATTGAATACACTTCGCCCCAAACATAGGTACTCATTAAAGGAGGTTAAAATATTTAACTAGAAAAAATTGAGATTTTGAAATTCCATTCAGTCTTTTATATACATTTTAGCTACACCAGCAAGGGATGGCGGCATGTTCAAAGTATTTCCATTAAAAATCGCTTTCTTTTTCCTCTCTCCTATTTGTTTGTTTTTTAATTAATTGGATTTATATTTATTGTCTAGTCTAGTGTGTATGCTAAATCTTGATCTTTTAATTATTTTTAAAGAATAGTTTTTTTAATTTGACTGTATTTTTTAAGATTACATTTCCTTACATATGTTAAAAAAAATTCACATAAAAAGTAACAAATTTCAGGAAATAAATCAATAGACATAAAAAACTTTTATTCATAAAAAAACGTCTTTAAGATCCCAGACCACTATGAAATAGTGGTTCAAGGCAACCCTCATTAAGCCCGCCTCATAATCGCAATCCATCACTACCTCTACAAATAAATTTTTTCTTCCAAACTTTTTTTTCTTTTCACCTTGAAAAGCTTCAGAAAATATAAAAAAAGCGTAACAATTTTAAAAGGTAAAATATTTGAGAAAAATTTTAGCAATATTTCTGTAATGATATTATGCTATATTGTATTAACTCCGAAAATTTGACAGCAAAATTATTGCTTTCCTCACAATTACGACAATTTCTTTACCGAAATACACAGTAGGATATTTATAACGCGGATTAAGGCGTCCAAGCCTCTTTACACTGAAATACGTGTTATAGGAGCATAAAAATGAGAGCCAAAACCTCTCCCGCGTTATAATGAATATACTCGGTAGTTACCTTAAATGCTCTGTGCGAATAAACGAACCCTAGGCAATGAATATTTACAAAAAAGTAACTTTCGTCTTTTATGCTATATGTGGCCTAGGTGTGCGTTTTTAAATGCGACTATTTAACGGAAAAGTTTTGCCGAATCTTGATTTAGAGGAGGTGTAGGTCATAATTCGAAATGAAAAAGGCTAGTACCTTTGCAGGATTTTTGTTTGAAGAGAAAGATACGGTTGAGTTGTTGTTGTTGCCATTTGGTGCGATGGAAGATTTTTGTTTGAAGACAAAGTTGCTGGTGTTGGAAATGGAGGCGTCTTCATCGTCTACACTGATCATGCTCGCGATTTTGCGGAACGCGCTCGTGTGCTGCATGCGCTGCAGAAAGGAATTCGCCTTTCGCACCTATTATCGTTTATTTTTATTCGTGATGAAAGAAACAATACTGTCACATGATAAATGTGTTTGGACTAAATGTCACTGAAATAACGTCGACAGTAAATGCCAAAGTAGTAAAGACTTGAAATTGGCTTGACATTTAGCATCATCCTCCCAGAATCAATTATCACCTTTAATCGGTTAACAACCAGATTGCGCAAATGCTATCTAATGTAAAGCAGAAAAATTTATAAACGCAGACGATTCATATTTTTATAAAGTCGATAATTTTCGACTCAGGTCGTTAACCCGTTAAGACAGAAAAGAAGCATTTTTTTAATATAAAAAGAAAAATGATCACAGCGCCTGCTTTCAAATAATTTAGTGGTTCTTTTCACGACCAAAAGATTCTTCTTCCATCATTTTATTCATCTTAATATATTTTTTAATTGATCAGTCGTTTTCAGCAGTAGATCGACGCCATCTTGTTAACCTTTTGAAGACAGACAAATTTCGTAGAACTAGTTTTGTTTTGATCCAAATAAACTTCAATGCCTTTATTATATATATACAGTTGAACATCGAAAATGCGTCATCCTCAAAATCTTTGATTTTTTGAGACCCAAGTCATATTTTCATTAAAAAATGCATCAATGATGGCCCAAGTTTAGCTACAAAATATTCGCACTTTCCTCAGTAATTGTGAATTACTTGTGATATATATTCATTTAGCTTTGCCATCAGGAAGTGTATGTAAGATCAAGTTGTTAGATGATGTCTACATTCTCACCACTATGCATGCAGTACATTGCACTTTCTTACTTTCTTTGTATATTGACAGGAAATGCTTCCTTTCTGCTGTCTTTTTCTTATCGCCATACCCTGTCCAATAAATCTTATTTTTACTACTCTCTGTCCCTGCCTACCTACGCCTAGCAGAAGAATCCATCAATAATAGTAAAATATTACAGAATAAAAAGTTTATTGTGCTAAATACTGTCTTAATTTTTCGCAAGCCATCTAAGATCCATCACTTTTTTTCAGGAACGGATGATGATGAAGGAAAAACGCGGCTTGGCTGAATGCACAATTTAAAAAATAGATAAAATTAGTTTCTTTTAGTCTCTTTCACTACCTCTTAACTTCGAAAGATGGACAGCATTGTCTTTTCGATCTGCCTTTGATTTTATAAAATTCGTATTATACTTATGTAATACTGCTATAGTTCATATACAAGGGCATTAAACCATTAAGTACCATAGAAATCAGACGATATTTAAAATTACGCAGACGATTTATATTCAAAGTCATTGAAAAAAGCAGATGAAGATGAAATTACTTATGTTCCCAAATGGGAACATTGGGACTTAATGGGTTAATTATATTGATACATATATACACAGCGTGGGTACTGTATGTCTAAATTAGTTAAAATTGGAGTGAATCATTTTCAATGGATTTTTCTATGCCGGCATCTATTTGCTTATTGAAAGTCATCATCTCAAAGACATTCCCTTTGATGAGTACAGAGAAATGAGATTTTGCTCTCTTTTTACTTGCTAAAGACGATGCAAGCCAATTACAAGCATCCAAAACATTGGCACTGTGCTTCAAATTTCAAATACTCTCAAGGAAAAAATCTCATTGTTCATCTCGGTTAACGCTGTCTTGATAATGCTATTAATTCACCATAAGCGACTCATTTCGTTACTTTTCTACCTAATTATTAGCATCAATGGGAATGGATAAGTGAATCAGAGAAAATGAATGATTTGAACGCAGCAAAAACAAAAAATGAGGAAAAGTATTGTGCACGGTGGAAAATTTATAGGTGTTTCGATAGAAATACACACAAAAGATTACTGTGTTTATTCAAAACCTAATTCTATTGTTTAGCATTTAAAAGGAGGCTTGCGACTAAAAAGTGGTCTAAATCTCGCTTTTGTGGAATTAAAAACTGGAGCTTTAAAAGGTTAAAAATCCTAAGGTTTACTCTAAGCCTCGATGAAACCATTTAAATAAATTCTTGCTTTCTAATCCCAGAAAAATAGGTTGTGCGGGAGATAAGATGAGATATAAAATAGAAAAATAAAAGAATATATAAAATACAATATCAGGTATAGGGTAGAATGGAAATTGGAGCAACAGGAAAGCCATTAACCCTTTAAGGCCTAAGTGTTTGAAAAGGAAGCATCTGCTTATCTTTTTAATAGGCTCTTATAATTCTGAAGGGTATCTTCTACTTTCTTTAACCCTTTGAGGACCAGTGAGCACCGGTGTCCCGAGAAATAAAAATCGTCGGCTTAATCTTAAAAAGTCTGGTCCTCAAAGAGTCGATACCATTTTATATATTAGAGCAGATGATTTTCATTTCTCGGGACGCTGGACCTCGAAGGGTTAAAGAAGGCGTTTTATATTTTATCGCGTATTGAGCATGAAAGCGTTACAAAAATGCTCAACATACTTTACTGAAGGCAGAGGACGTCTGCATTGAGTTTGAGCTGAATACATCAAAAGCAGAATTTTCGGAGTCATGAAAGTCGATTCGGCTGCAAGATTCCGTCCTTAGCTTGAAAACGCTCGTTGAAAACATTTTGGAATTGCTTTCGTCGTCGTCATCATCATTATCATCAGCATCCTCTTCAAGCACATCATCCATTTGCTTTCAAACAAAAAAGAAAACTAATTATATGTATGTGAGGGTAACTCTACAATTTTTTTATATATATATACTTTGATGTGTATGGATAAGTTTATTTTAAAATAATGAGAAAATGTGTTTGGCGTTAAGTCACGTGTAAGCTCATTTACTGACAGGTGAAATATCTTGGGTAAATGAATCACCAAAAGTTGGTTTATTAATTTTTTAAATAATATTAAAAAAAATATAATATCTGAACAGGTGAAACACCCCCACTCCATAAGATGGCCTCCTGGTATGCATGTGTCTACGTGTGTGTGTATTAGAGTGCTGCCTGGTGCGGGTATACCCCTTTGGATACTAACATAATCTTTTAGTGGTATGAGGAGGGGTGTGTGTGTGTATATGTAAACATTAAATCGAGGCATAAAATATTTTGCTATTCTGTTGAGACAAGTCATTTATCGGCCCTAGAAAAAGATTGCATTTAAAACCCGAATGGCCCATCAACAAAAATGTTTCAACCGAGTTAAGAAGTGATATTCGTTGATGCTTATTGCGTATACAAAAAGCAAGAAAATGAAAAAAATGAGTGAAAAATATTGACCTAAAAAGTTGAAAAATTGACCTTATAATATTGACTTTATTAACTTAAAAAAACAAAACAAAAAAAGACTTTATAAAAGGTTTATCTAACAAAATAAAAGCTTTATTTTACGAAGATCAGCTGATATCATGTAAAATATCATAATTACAATTCATAAGTAGGTATTTACAAACATTCTCGTCGTTAAAGTTGCGATTTTTACTTAATATGTTGTTGAGCATAGAAAAACGTTGTTCTCTTCATAATTTTCTCAACGTCGTTATCTTCTAATCTTATCTGAATGTATTATTTAAATCACACACATCAGTTGGTATGTTCAGTTGTGATAAATCTTCATATGCTTTCTGAACACAATAACCTTCATCTTTGCATTTTTCTACCAAATCCACTAAAGATTTGTACTTCAAAATTTCTTTCAAATCGTCTGGTAGAGAAGAAACAACAGGGGCTTTTTGCTCCATCAATAATAAGTCCAGCATCAGAGAAGTCCAACACAATTATTTAGACTTCAACAAAATTTTCAAACCAGGATGCCCATCTAGTTACAATGGGTTTAGGTGCTAAGCTTATTTCGTTGAAAATCCTTGGTCTCTGTTTGTTCTTAGCTATCAAATTTTGTTCTCACATTCAAGCAACAGTTATGCAATAAATGTGCTAAGCAAAAAGCATGAACAAACAGGGGTACAAAATTTTTGACGCTTTTCCAGCTTTTTTCATGTCGGTAGCGGCATCACTAATGAAAAGCACAAAATTTTGTCTTTCTATTTCTAAGTACTTTATTTTGTCATCAACTATTTGGGTAATTTTTTGACTATTTACTGAAGTAGAAGAGCAAACAGAATCAATTAAATACGCTTTCTTTGTTAAATTAGATATCCAACCAAAACGCTTACATAATACTTATTTGCAAACGAGGACTCATCTATAATTAGAAATAAAAAACTACTTTTTACCTTTTCTTTGATACTTTCTGCAAGTCTTGTAATGTAATATCGACAAGAATCAATTTATTCAAAGGTATATTTGCTGACAAAAAAGATTCTGTTACTTTCTTTACAAAATTATTGTCACTAATAAACGTTTGAACAAAAGAAGTAGCAAATTTTGAATTCTTTTTAGTTGAAAGTTTTTCGGGTCTTTCTATGACTTTCAACAAAAAAATTATACGCTGTGCTTAACAATGCAATTACAAAGTTTGCAATAGAGTTCATTTTTAGGAGTGGAAGTAAACTCTTCAGGAAGTTTAAATATGATTTCTTTAACTTTTCGCGAAGAAGTCTTCGCAGTTTTTGGCATAATTTTTAAAGGCAAAGGAAAAAGATAAGTATTTTTAAAAAACAAGAATTCTAGCCGACTTTAAATCTATGCTTCTCATTTTTTCAGTCACATCAGGCATATAAGATAAAACATATGAGCTCTAGTCACGTTTCCAGAAATCTAAAGTCTGAAACTCTCTGAAGTAAGTTTTCATGCATTGTGCGCGAACAACTTTCTCTCTCTCTCTAGCTGGCACACTTTACTTAGCACAAAAGGTGAGTTCTTAGGTAACAGTTATGAAAAGTTATATCTCTCTCTCTCTCTCTCTCTTTGAGCTGGCCCTTTTTTGCCTCATCATTCACGACTATCCGTTTGATAGAAAAAATTTTAATGCCACCACTGTATACACCACACGCAGACAAATGCGAAGAAACAAAGACGCACAATAAATCCAGTTTTGTTCAAAGGTTTTACATGACTTTGGCAAAAATGATAAGTTTCCAAAACTTATCATTTTTTTGAAAGTATTCATGAAATTTATCACTTTTTTCGTCTGGTTTTAACTTACTTTTATAACCTGTTCTACAAATCTGTATACTCTCATACGCATTCAGTATTAATATAAACGCGTTATCAACATATTCATAATTATGTGTATTGTGGGTGAAGTTCTACTCTTACATATTTTGTTAACCTTTTCATTTAAACTTTTTCTTCTTTATAAAATTTTGAATTTGAGGTATCAAAGCTTCAGGTCAGTGGTCAGGGTATTTTGAATATTTTTCAATAAAAACCATTGGAAATTGACTTTATTGACCTAAATTTGAAAAATTGACTTTATATTTTTGTTTGATTCACACTTTATCAAGTTTTAAATCTGTTTCGACTCTTTCAAAGGTTAGAGATTAATTTTATAGAAATTGACTTTATTGACTTTCTTGTGCTCTAGTGATAAGGCAGGAAAAAAAAGATGCACGAATAAATTTTTTAGTACGCAAATGTGTGTGGTATGGCCCAATGCCATTACCCCCTCTTGAATATGCCATTGCACGTAATACCATTTTCAATTATATTTTCTCTTTTTTAAATTATAGTTTGTATTTAACAAAATGTATTGTATTTTTTCCCATTATAAAGACAAATAATATTGAAAAGACAAAATTTAAATGAAAAAAGAAAATTTAGAATTGAAAAGGTGTGTGTGTGTGTGTGTGAATTTGTGGCAAAATGAAAATAACTCTCACTTTCGCGCTGTCTTGGAGCCATTGCTGTTTCTCATGCCGCAGGATTCGCCAAGAAGAATCTTCAGTGATGTCAAGATCTGGGTCTTTATCATGATCATCATTATCGCTTTTTTCATCAAGCATCGCGTTATCATCTTAAAAGTTATTTAGGGAGAATTGCACTTCTCAAAGAGAGCTATACCAATTTTAGTTCTATTTTGTCTTTTTGCAATTCAAACCAAATATTAACACGTGTCTTTTTTGAAATAATATTAAGTCAATAGAAAGATATTGCTAAATTAAAGTGGACACAATTGTAATTAAAAAGACAAAAAAATTATGTTGTAATAATTTAATTGTTAATTCTTTGAGAAAAATTTAAACTGAAAATAATTTAAAAATATTAAAAAAAAAAAGTTTAAATAAAAATTTCATTTGTAAAAAAATTCAATAAAATAAAAAATTTTAATTCAGGTAGAATTGCAAAAGGAGAAAATAAAAGGGCATACGGACAAGATAGAAGTATAAATGGTAGAGATAGGGTGGTATCTTAATATTACCATAGGCAACTGAAATTTTGTAATTTCAAAGCACTCAATACAAAAAGAATATAAAATCTGGAATGATGTTAGAATTGAAAAAAAATTCGTGTGTAAAACTTAAACATTTTTCAATCAACAAATGATCTCTTAAAAACATCTTTGAATAGGGCGTTATTCTAAAACAACTTTTCAAATGTATGAATAGGTTTTATACGTCCATATTGGAGATGTATCGGATGTGAAAATCACATTTGACATCCTAGCGGATTTGGGTGTCAGAATAAATTTTTTTAGCAGATGTGGATATAATAATAATTGCTATTCTAAGCAAACTACTTCCTAGAAATTGAGAGAGATGGCAATGCATATGTGCTATCATAAAGAAACTTACTAGAAGATAAAAAGCAATCTTTATTGGGAAGCTCGGCTTTACAGTAGGAATGAAAAACTTACCATAAAAATTTTAGGTAAAGTAAAAATTCCGAAAATTACGGATGTTAAGATGATGTACACATTTTTTGAGGATACTTTTGCAAAATATCATACCTACAATCTTCAGTGAGTTTTCCTTTGGTACACTCATAGGTATACAATATGAGACTTGGCACAAGAAATAAATTAACAATTTTACATCCGCATGTGCGGGTATCTGATAACTCTCTTGTCTATAGTAAAGCGGTGGTGCGCTTAAAGATCCCAGATTAATCACAACGGACGAAAATTTTAGCTGTGGTTCGCTTTTTTCGACTTATTCTTCAGTTGTTCAAATTTCATGTACAAAATTAATTCTCATATATTTGGATATTATAGTAAATAGTTGGAATGGATTTATATTCAGAAATAGCCGGTAATGAGAAAAAGTATTTAATTATTGGAAAAATTATTAAACTATGGGGAATGATGCTACATAAATTCTTTAAATAAGTAGTTTAGAAGAAAAACTTTTGTGGAAGTTAGGTTAAGGCAGAATGCGTTATCTAACTATTTAGATTAAACGGTTATCGACATATGTCGACTTTACAAAAATGTGAATCGTCTGCGTTTATTAATGTTTTTAATACAAATCTTCTGCTTTATACTAGATATCGTCTGATTATTCGGGTCGTTAACGGGTTAAGGTCCTAACGCACATGTAAAAGAAAAAAGAATACCGACATCATTCCACCTAAATCTTCGATATCGGAATTTTCCGGTATACAAGTCGCCATCTTCGAGGAATCGTTCTTTGATACTTTTTATTGTTTTATAATCATCACTCAATAAATGTTTTCTGTCAAAAGAATAAAATTATTAAAGTTCAAGACAGAGGAGATTCTTTTCCACGAAGTATTGGAAAGGTACAATGATTTTGTTTCCACGAAAAGAATGGTGCGCAGGAAATGAATATTTGAAGAAATATTCGTTATATTCTTAATCAATAACAATAGTATAGGGAAAAGGTAATGCTAGATTCGATCTAAACCACCGTTCCTACCCTTCCAACTTGTGAACCCCTAAAAATTTTAATGCAAAGTTCAAGCCCCTGTTAAAAACTTTTGTAATATTTATGGAAAAACTCTCTCAATCTCATTTATGCTTCGATATGACTGCTGTAAAAAATTTGGGTACAATTAGTTTTGTTATCGGACATTGGGCTAAAAGAATATTCGCAGCACGACAACTCAACGCCCAGATATTTCGCGATAAAATATGTTCTAAAATCCAATTTTTGAACATAATACTCATAAAATTCTTCTTTTTTTTAAACTAATTAGAGAATTAACTCTGCCTAAGTCTTTTTATTCAATGCATCTAAATATAATTTTTTGTGTACAACTTCTCCCCTAAAGTTTTTGCTCAATTTTTCCAATTTAATTTTGAAAATCACAATTACAACTTGCGTGATAGATTCCATTAGTCCCTTTCTTTGTACATCAAAAAAAGTTCAAAACAGTCAGTACGGTTCAAAGTTCCAAAGTTATACAATTCTTTTGTCTATAATTTTTTGTGTGGAACATACAGAATAAGTTCTTTTAAAAATATTATTAAAGCTCGACTTATTGAAAGTTACCCTATATCTTGTTCAGTGAAAAACTGTTTTTTTGTAATCTATAGGACTTATGTATCATTTGCTTATAATGCTTGCAAAATCAATCTTTCTTCTCCTACTACCCTTGCATACTTCAAAACAATCTCTTGTATACATATTTTCCATTTACATGCCTATTTTCATTTTTAATCTTTTTATTTTCCTATATGCATATACTTCATGGAATTGTAGTAATATTAGGCCTCAATTTCTTTTTTGTATTTTATAAGTTTTTTTTCGGTCATTTCATAATAGCGTCTTTTGGCCTTTTGAAATTTCCAGGACATATATAATGAATTTTATATAATGTCTTTTTTTTTATTCGTTTCCAAACTATGAACTTTTAATGTATGCAAATGCTATGATATATAAATAAATTCTTCTTCTTCTTCTTCTTCAATGCATCTAAACGTTAATAATAACTTTTGTATAAACATAATATTTAAAAGGCTTTCTCTATATTTCAATAATGTCCATTTAGTCAAAAAAGATTTTAAACTTTTAAGTTTTAAAGCGCATTCAAAAAATAATAGAAATGAACGGCTTTCAAAGATGATTTATCTACTTTTACGCGCGCGCAACGACATAGACACCCAAAATATTAATAATAAAAATAAAAAAATATATATAAATTTTTTAATCATAAACTTAATATAAAAAAATAAATAAAATTACTTCGTCATGGGTCGAAGGCATTATCACTAATTGATCGTTATTTTTATTAAAAAATATAATGTTAACTCCTTCCAGTAAATTGTGGAGAATTAATCGAATTATTGATTTAAAAAATTGCTTAGAAAAAAAGCTTTAAATGAAATGATAACGCGCTTTCGAATCATAAATTGGGTATAATAAAGGATTACTGATGAATTTTGGCGATTTCGAGTTGATCAGTGTAATTCAGTCTCTCTTCTTCAACATCATTTTCTACATCATATTCATCTTCTCCAGAACTTTCTTAAAAGAATTGAGAAGATTTGTCAACATCATGCCACTACGCTTTTTTTTTGATTCGTTGCACAATAAAAGAATGGCTGCGCCATTTTTGGAACAAGAAGGAAATATAATTAAAAGGGCCAATCCTTGAATCCCAAGATGCAATGATAGGAATGAAGTAGTATATCTCAATATATCCTTGAGTAGAATTCTCAAAACTAAGCGTCTGCATTCTTTTTTTAATGGAATTTCGTATATTAAAAGCGGAGAGCATCTCAAAGGATTAAGAGATATTTTTTAATTAAATCTTTAAGATTTAACTAATTTCGAAAGAGATGATGAAATTCGATAATTGTCATAACGTTTAGTGTACCGCTTTCACGCATAATGGATCACAAATGATTCACAAAGTAAAAATTGTCTGCATTTTTGATTGAAACAGAAAGACAGACGATTAATTTTATAAAATCAAAACCTGAAAGCCTTGACATCATATGGAAGTTCCCTGAAAAATTTCGCGGTATAGTAGTAACGCCAGTCCGCCCAAAAACCAAAGCAGGTGGAAACTTTGAAGAGGGAGGGGAGGTTACTTTTAGAAATGTTTTTTTGTGCAGTGGAGATCAAACAATTTTCTCTGGTCAATTTTTTTACTCTGAACTAATATAAGAAAGATTTGAGGAAAGGAGACGAAATATCAATTGATTTTGTTGAATGTATTCTAAATGTGATTTATTGTATTGATATTATTACCTTAAGTTATCGATAGTTTTTAAAATGTATGACAAATAATTTTTTTTATCAAAAAAAAGACAGAAAACAAACGATTTTTGAAATGAAAAAAATTTTCGGAGGGAAAAACAAGAAATTGTTTCAGTGTTCAGCTTCTTATTAAAAAATAAAAGTTATGCCGTTTATAAAAAAAAAAAAATCTTAAGAACAAGAGCGATTAAAAAAACGAAAAAAAGTAGCTAAGCCTCTATATCCATGACAAATCATCCGGCTTAGCTGAAGTACAACGTGGTTTAGACATATTGTAACACGTTGTTTTGAATTAAAGGAACGCGAGTTTTGTCAGCATGTTTTGGATTTACAAGGGATGAGCAAAGTAAATGCAAGTTACTGTTTGAATTCATGATGAATATTTTAAATACTTTTTGGACATTTTTTATCTCATTATAAAATAATTTTAAAGTGTATCGATGTTTGTGAGTAATTGGAATAAAAACAATTTACTCAATGAACAGTGTTGAATAGAGATTTAAAATTATTTAAAAAGGTAAAGATAGCGTTAGGGTGTTTTCATCGAGAATTTATGGAGTTTGTATCGAACTATGAGGAAAGTAGGCTTGATGCGGGATCGAACCCAAGACCTTGAGTTATGGTAGCCCAGTATCTTACCAACCTTACTCAGTAACCCTGTTTGAAACAGTAAGTCAAAAAATTATAGATAGGAAAAATGTTTACCCTCGTCCATTTCTTCACCACTCAGCTCTTCTCCCGATAATTCTGCTTCATCTTCGATAAGGCCATTCAAAAAACTAAGAAAAATGAAAGTAAAATTCGATGACATCCTGAAATTATACATAAAATTTGGTCATTTGACTATAGCCCGTTTGATAATACCAATGATCCAAAAATGGACAACGGGCAACGTTGAGTTTTTAACTGAAATTACTAGAAATTCAAAAAAGTCGTTTACTTTGTCTGGTACTTAACGGCTTAAAATTACAAGATATATTTAAAATATTTATAATGTTAAAGGATTGGAAAGGGATACGACTGAATCGCAACTCTACGATTTCTCCTACATACAAGAAGATATTTTGAACAGAGATTTTGTCCTTTTTCGTGCTGGCATTTCTAAAATTAAAATTTACAAATGAATTTTACATCTTTTAAGAATGTTTTTAGTTGTGAACTTTGTGAAGTTGACTTCACCTATCAAAATTGATTTTTATAATAGATTGCAACTCCCTTTATTGAATATCTGAAGTTAAATTAATAGAATGGCACAAAAAATGGGCCATTCCAGTGATTCCAAAACTTGAATTTATACCATATGTTGTAAGAGGAAGGTTGTTATGATTATAACCTTAATTTTTGGCAAAAAGCACATGTTGTTACATTTTTGTTAAAAAATACATCCTGGGTTTTTTATACGATCCCAGCATAAAAGTTAAGAAAGACAAAAATAAAATAATTTAAAAGTTAGCCATAAAATAGATGTGAAACTTTATTTTACTTTAGAAAAATAAACACTAAGTACTTTATTTCAGGGGCTCATTCCATTACAATTCCTAAAAGGTCTCGGGTTCGATTATCCATCTAACCGAAATAAAATTTTTTTTTAATAATTTTATTTTTTCTTCTTTTTTAATAAAAAAAGAATGTATGGGGGACGTCTAACCCTGCGGATTCAGAAACACAGGACATTAAATGAGGTTTTTTTTTTATAAAACCCAGGCAAAAAAATCGATTTATTTTAAATCACAAAATTATATTTAAGGTATCTTAAATGCTCAAAAATATTTAATTATCTGAAAAGATTGCGTCTTGCAAAGAATTCTTTTTAACTAAAAAAGGTTAGGGGTTGTATGCGATCCCGTGACTTTTCTAGTGTTAATGATGTCGTGTTTAACGTTAATTACGTTAATTAATCTGTGCGTATACCGATTGCTTCTTCGTCGAACTCCATGCTCATCCACTTCAATAATTTTCTTGTTGAACTTGTGGGATGATGACGTCTTTGCAAAAAAAGGTTTGTGAGAGCTCATCTTTTTCTCATCATCACTTTCAGCAGCATCAATGAAGAAAGCTCTTTTTTTCTTGCTGCAAATTTTTAAGCTATACAAGTTGCAGGGTTAAAGAAAAATTCAAACGTTTTATCCTCATCTCCTCTTTTGGAGTTTGCGGGAAAAGCAGTTGCCAGGGAATCATCAGCATCTTGTTTCGAGTCCTTGTGCATATCATATCTAGCGGAGTCAACTTCTTTTTCTAAAGTAAAAAATAACACATACTCTGGATAAGCTGGGATTAATAAGAGTCATTGAACTGATATATTTGTCTTATAAACTATATAAAAATGAGAGATGTCTTGCACGACACTACCATCTAAAGAGAAGGCTAAAATAGGAAAGATTTTGGAAAAAAGATATGAATATTATATAAAACCAAAGTCCCAAAAACATTCACTAAAATGCTTATATAAAAAAGTGTTATTACTGTTTTGGATTCAAGAGCATAACATATTCAAGAGCCTTACCATTCCCAATTTCTGAAATATTGAAGGAAACAGCGTTGTCATTTTCTAGAAGCAGACTTTTCGTTATCTGGGAAGATGTTGGGGGTGCCGCGTGTCTTTCTCCATAATCATGAGCATCATCATTTTCATGCTCGCTAGATTTTTTATCATCATCATGTCCACCATAATTCCCAAACAAATTTGCTCCTTTAAATGGCGTGAAAACGGCCTCCTTTTCTTCCTTCTCAGCTGCTAAAAGGAAAAATTAATTAAGTGGAACTTTTTTCAAAATGATCCTTATCCTAGGGTTGCGGAGTTTCGGATTCCAGAGTCTTGAGAATTGTCTCGATAAAATAGAATAGAAGCTATCAACACTAATATGGATGCATAAAAAGAGGCTAACGCGTGTAATCACGCATTTTTATTTAAAGTTAGTCTTGATAAAAAGTTGAATACACGTGTAAAATTTCTGTTACATTCACATTACGTAAGCTGAGTAGATAACGAAGATATTTGTAACAGGCGCAAAGGATTCTAATATATTCTAGAAGTTTTAATCATACTCAAAAGTTGGAGATTTTAGATATTTTTGATCGAATATAAAATAGAAAAATGAAAAAAAAATTTCCGAGTCTCATGTCCACTTTTTCAAGATTGAAGAAGTTCAAAAACCCTTGAAGTCTCGAGAAACGAGAAATCTCGCAACAGAAACTCTGATTGACAGATCTGCTTGCATCCTCGAACAACCCTAAAATAAATAGCCCAAAGAAACATTGACTTATAATAATGCATAGACATGAATACTCCATTTTAAAGCCTGCCATGTTTTATACTAAAAATTATTTTACTCGCAATATTTATTGACTTCCAAATTTACTGCTATATTCAAGAAGTCAGGAAGTTATTGAAGAAAGCAGTAGCATCAGAAAAAAATTAATCACAACAAAAATATTGTGATTGAAGGGAAAAGTATCTATAGCTGTAAAATTATATAGAAATAGTATATGCAAATAAGATTACAACTGGTTCAACTAAATACGTAGAAAAGAAAAAAATATGGAGGCTTCTCATTTTTCCATTTTGAGAAAAAATTGTCTCACTCTTATCTTGTACACTAAATATCGATATTCTTAACAAATTCACCAGCGCTTCTCAGTCCAGAATCGACTCAAAATATTTTCGATATTCTGCTTTTTATTTAATTTCCAGCTGATATCAGATGGCACATATGGGTGTCGTAAGATTCGTTGAAGGGTGCTTTATTGGTTTGATTGATCTTGCCGCTTTAAAAACTTTGCATCTAACTACTTTTTATATAAAATTTTTGCTATTATTAGAGTAATCAACTTACATCACAATTACGATATAATGAAATAAAAATTGCACATACTTGTTCATTCTATAAACTATATTATTGATCAATAAGTGTAAATAGTTAAAAATTTTGCTAAAATTTTGGCAAGTAAAATAACATCTAAGAAATTAGAAGTAATCTAGCTATGCGGATACAGTTTTTTTATCATCACATATGTGCTTCAAAGTTTATAAAAAGTTATGAAAGCGCTGCAGTCTAAAGGAGACTGGGAATCCCTGATTTAGTAGAATATTCATTCATATTTTTATTGCAAAAATGAACAATATGTTAAAGTTCAAGTCTATTGATAAGATCGAACTTTATTTCAGCCAATAATCTTCTTCTTCGAGAACCCAACTAAATTGATTCTAGAAGCCCCACGAATCTCATTAATACACACCCTCAATAACCTCACTAAGACTATAAATACTGCAACAAGCATAGTGAACATACACACACACACACTTCTTCTTTTGCTGTAAATAAATCTTCAATGGTTACTTCTAATGTCAAAATGGTGTTGACACGAGTGGTTTTTGCTTTTGATATTTTTGTTGATCGTGTAGGAGTTGCTCAAACAAGTTCTTAAATGCCTTCAACTCCGAATCCGTAGCCCTGATAGAAGGCAATTTTACTTTAAGTTCGTGTTTTTCAATTTAAACTCGTCATTTTTAAATCAAATTACTGCTAAAAAAACTTGATACAACGTTTAAAAATATTAAATTAACATATCTTTAAAAAAACTTACTATAAATTCTAATCATTTATTAAACATTTTTGTTTTTTACTCTTTTATAGCATTTCATGTTCAAATGAAATGTTTTCAAATTTTAAATGAATTTTTTAGCTTCAACTTGAATTTTTTTTCTTTATAATTATTTTAAAATACTCGTATTTTTTAACACTATTTTTATTGTTTTTAAAAATGTTTGATTTTTTATAGAGAGAAGGATCATATGAAAAAAGAAGAACTTAAAGTATTTGTAGAATTTTACTGAAGATAAAAAAAAATTACATTCTTCTTGAGGAAACTTTCCGGAACAAAAATTTAAAGCATCAAATTCATCCGCATTACAATTCGCATCATGTGTAGGAATATTCGAACTTTTGAAGAGAGTTGATAAATTATCATCATTCTTGGGCTCTGTTTCGGCATCTTCAAAAATCTTAAATACCTTTTCTCCAACATTTTGAAGAAATTCTCCATGACTTTTATCACCTAGAAGAAAAAAGGTAAAAAACAAAACGGATAAAGAGTTAACCTTATATTTTTTTTCTAATTGGGTGGAGATTGAGAAAATATAAACTTACTTTTAGACTTGAAAAGGCCATCCGTGTCCAGAATTCTTGAATAATGAGATTCGTCCAGAGAAATGTGGTGGATGGGCTTAGAAGTGGAGATCAAACCGTGATTCATGCTATCCTGGGTGGGGGAGGTGAAGAGTTCGATGGAGTCATTTGCAGATACATTCTACATCGCAAATGAAGAAGTAAAAACTTGAGAGATATCGTAACCATCTTCTACTGCACTTAGAAAAACATGGCGGCCTGCCTTTTGCAATAGGAGTGAACAATTGGGTGCTATGTAAGTTGGTGTCATAGCACATGCAAAGCTCTATTTTATCGCATAAGTAAATTGAAAAAAGCTTTTTAACACTTTTTACGAGATGTTATCAAATAAAAATATTTCAGTTGTTGCAAAGAACTGAAGAACAGGGTAATAAGATCGTTTACAAATTTTGACTGGATAAAAACTTCTAAAAAGTAGAAAAAGGTTTCTTCATTATACTTATATATTAATATGCTACACGAGCATTTGACCGAACAAACTATTAACCAAACGGACATTTGGCCGAATGGATATTTACAAAAGTTACGCAGCAGATTTGTAATCTTAATAAGATATTACTTAAAGATCATTGGTACCAATTCTATATCCAGTTAAAGATTAATTTAGGTCCTGTGAAAGATCCTTGGTACCCCCGTGATTCTAGGTCCTGTTAAAGATCATTGGTACTGTGATTCTAGGTCCTGTAAAAGATCCTTGGTACTCCGTGATTCTAGATCCTGTAAATGATCCTTGGTACTCCCATGATTCTAGGTCCTGTGAAAGATCATTGGTACCCCCTTGATTCTAGGTTCCCTTAAATATCATTGGTACTGGGATTCTAGACACACTCAAAAGATCATTGGTACCTGGATTATAGATACCCTCAATGAACCCGTAAAGATCATTTGTACGCCCGTACATTGTTATTCCCCTGAAAGATCATTAGTAGAAGTAATCGAGTAGATAAGTTATTCATCACATAATTTGTGTATAGAAGTTAAGAATAGTAATAGAAAAGAAAAATTACACTGCCGATTTGTATTGAGCAGAAGCTTCCAAACTTAGTGGAAGTAAATCAATGCCTACAAAAATGGCCAAATTGTATGTACATTTTAGGTGATATGTCCATCCGTTTAAATGTCTATTTGGATAAATGTCTGTCGGCCAAATCTCCTGTCATAATAATATATATATATATATACTTTTTCCTTTTGGTGTTTTCGAAGATAGTGAATGAGGGGTTGTCAACACAATGAAAATTAACACAGTTTTCTCCCAATTGCAAATCATAAATGAAGCAAATTTTATTTTAAAAATGTATCAAATTGAAAAATACAACGGAAAATATAGGTGTATCCTGCGATTTTAATTAAGAGACTCAACGCCATCTGTAATATATGCATAATTTAGCGGGAATCCAGAACTTATGAAAAGAACGTTATGGCCGAGAGAGAAATGTAGCGAATCAAACACGCAAATAAGCTTGCTTGAAAAGCCTACAAATTTCGTTCCACTCGACAATTCACTCGTCCAATGCGGTTCCCTTTTGAGAGAGGAAGTGAGTTGGAGATTTAACGCGGATTATATATATAAATATATCTTTTTTTCCATCATTGAAATTCATAAATCACAATATTTTTGGAAATCTTAAAAATATTCTTTTATGAGAATGATTGCAAAGTTAACGCATTTAAGCCCAATGTTTCCATAAGGATACATGTTCGATATCTTTTTTCATTGTAATCAACTCAAATTTTCAAAATGGCCTACTTGCAGGGTTATCAAAAACCCAAAAACCTTGTGGGTTTTTGGATTATTTCAAAATAAAATATATTAGTGCTGTGAAGTCGGATGTTAGAGTCGTACTTTTTAAGTCTAAGACGTAAAAAGCTTTGCAGCTCCAACAATTAATATAGTTTTAATATAAATATGAATGAAAAGAAGAAGAAATGGCTGAGGATTGGTTTCAGGAAAATTATTCTGAATTTATGCCGGGTTACTGGTCTTTTAAACTCCGGTCATAAAAAGCCTTTTCAAAGTACCTCTTCAATAAAACAACATTAAACAGTTTGACACCGGCAGAATGGTGGAAAATCATCCACATGAGAAAGAAAAAAAAGATGAGTCTTCCTGAAAACTTTGCTTTCTTTCTCATGAACGCCCACAACTGTCTGGCCAGCTCTGCCAGCATTGAAAGAATTTTTTCCTCCTATGGCATAGTGTGGAATAAGTTCCGAAATTGTTTGGATTCGGAAAAAGCAGAGATGCTTGTCCGAGTTTATAAACACATAAACACTTCAAATAAATTTGAAAAATAAATATATAATTTAAAAAAACATTTTATGACAATTTGTTCAAAGTTTATATGATTTTTGAGTAACTGGATTTTTCGGTACCTGTGTTTTTGAGTATTGGGTGCCAACCATGCCTACTTGTCGTGGGTTTAAATCAGTTGTAAGCACTTTTATTATTTCATTAAATTCTGTATTATTATTGAAAATAAAAACATTTTGTATTAGCTCTCACAAAAATATATTTGTGGCATCCCATTTAATACCAATGATTCAAAAATGGACAGCACGTCATGCCCACCTTTTCAAATGATATCAATAGAAAGTGGAAAAAGCCGTATGCTTTATCGGGTACTTAATTAACGAGATATCTGATTGAAAAAATTGTGCTCACACAAATCACCCTATATTTCATTATTCGGTTAAAATCGTGCAGAGCTTAACAACAATATGTTAAAATTGGAGAAAGCCTCCCTCTCATTGACACTCGGTATGTGCATCCGTGATATATAGGATTCTTTTTATATATTATAAGAATCTCAAGAAATAAAATGGACTGAAATGCTAGTACCTGATTGGCCAAATCCTTAAGTCAAAACTTTGAATCAGACCAATCACTTACAGTAAAGCCTCAATCAGTGAACACTTCTAAAGATTTTATACTCTTCCAAGGTCTCAATGTATTCCTTTTAAACTAATGTTAACGCTTAATAGTGAACGTTTCTATATTCAGTTTTCTAAAATTTTTGATAAAATGAAATTTCAAAGAGCGAATAAAAAGCTTTCATGATTCAAGTATATATTAAAACCAGTGGCGGATCCAAGAGGGGGGGGGGTCTCATGGGCCTAGCCCCCCCCCCCCCCTCCCTCTATGAAAAATGGCTTCGTAAATTACCCTTACTAATTTTGCTTTTTCCTAAAGCAATACTTGTTGGTAGTTGATTACGTTTATATCAACGATATGACAAGTCCAATTCTAAAAACATAATACAGCTGTCGTATTCTCTGAAGACTTTTAGCAAAAATTGCAAAAAAATTAAATAGATTTAGGCCCCTCCCCTATAAGAAATTTCTGGATCCGCCACTGATTGAAACCATTAAAACACCTGAATTTCTCTGAAGAGAGGAACATATCTGTTAGGAGAAAAGGAACTTCTTTCACTTCCTGTCTTTTTTTCTTTCAATTCATCATCATCATCATCGGCATCCACATCATCATTATCGTTGTTGTTGTTTCGTTTAAAAAGTTTACTCGGGCTTGTTTGATGATTATAATCGTTACTGCTATCTTCATCATCATCATCATCGCTTACAGCAGCAAATTCGTCTAGCAAAGGATTTCGAGTGCTATCTGAATCAGAAAGGTTATTCAAAGAAAATATATAAATATTGATTTTGGGTACAGACAACATGCACTCTAATCATTCCTAGAGAGAGATACATATAGACAGACATCCCACGAGGGCACTCTCCCACTGATTTTGCCTATTCAATTTTATTCCTCAATTTGCATAATAATTGACAAGTTCTCATCCAATTTTTAAATGGGCCTTAATGCCTAAAATTTTGGAAGCCTATTACTAGAGATTCATACACGTCTGACAGAAAAAAATATCTAAACATGCATACATACTTCCTTTGCTTGAAGAATGGAATTTAACTATCAAATGATGTTTTATGACTGTGTGTATCTAACTTGGAAATTATTCTGTTTTATTTTATTTTTCATTTTGTTTACCTATGGGTTTTTTTGAATCTATCATCCTTTCATGCTTCTTATTTCAACTCATTTATACTTCTCCGCTGAACGGATGAGGGATTTTTTTCCCATGTGAACACATAAACGAAAGTTTAGTTCACTTCATTTTCAAACATGAATAAAGTCTTATACACATTGACATAGACACCCATACACTGAATTATTAAATCTCAAAAACAGCGGTATAGACCACCCGGGCACGCAAGCACGGACATAAAAAAGCAGGTATGAAATATTTTAGTAGTGATATGTGTGAGCTGTAGGTTTGGAGGAGTAGATTACAAGATTGGTATATACTTTTAAATTTAGTGTAAACATATTATTCATTAGATTTTGCATCATCATCATAAGGCTTTGTCCATCTGGTCAGATAGTAAATGAAGAATAGGCGCCCTTCTCTTGTGAACAATATTTTAAGACAAATAAAATATTGAATTCAGAAAGAATGATATTGAAGGTTACATTTTATGCGTGCGTATATTTTATTTTGTGTTAAAAATTGGCGTTATATCACTGAAGGCGATAATAAATAAGCTGAATTTTACACATTTACATCGCAGTCATATTTAATACAAAAATAATATGAAGCACAAAATTGCATATGTTTGAAGAGTTATGCGGCTAAGTCCGTGTAAATTAGCGCACTTTTTTTTTCTTGTGCTGTATATCCATTTAAAACTTTTCCTTCAATCTCTAAGTGTGCTCTTTTATGTTTGCAACTTCTTTCATTCTTTCTCCCATTCATCCTCCCTATCAAGAACAAGCGCTGGGAAAGAATTTCTTTACTTCAGCAAACTCCATTGTTTCTAGGAGGAAGTGGTAAACACTTCAAACGCGTTATCATAGATTTGAGTTGAGGGATCTTTAATTCACTAAAAAGGTGTCCATTATTCAATGAAGTAACAACAAATTTTTCAAAAACAATTTCTGGCAATCTATCGCACAAATGATAAATAAATCTTTGGTATATTATTTTCACCATAAAAATTATTATTGGTTTGAAAAAATAAGAACACTACCAGAAAAATAAGAACAAAGAAGGAAAGTCTTCACAACTACCCTGCCAACACAAAATCACAAAAGAAACAGAATCATAGATCGGCAAACAAAAAAGCTTCAGCTCCACAGACTTCAATTACTATCTCTACGAAAAAACAACTGCCATTTTTTAATTGTCGGTATCGCATCCTAGGAAAGAATAAACTTCCATATCTGAACAGATTGTTAGGATAATCAAAATCAGGAATCGAGCCAAAAGACTAGGTCATCATAGTGATCACACACCAATAATTCAACAAGAACTGATCACAGACATTTTTAAATTCTTGGACACAAAGCACTAACAATATTTAATGACATATACAACCTATCATTCAAAACAAACACGCATCAGACCATACACGACACAAAAGAACGCTCAAAATAAACACGAATAATCGTACCATACTTGAATATACATTCAACACCAAAATAACTTTAATATGCAAACACAGCCTGGTTGCCTATCATATCATACACAAACTCACAGAAATTACAAAAATGCAAAACTCGGCGCTAAACACTCAACACCTACATGAAGAAACCAAAACGCTCCTTCAGAGAACATCTCAGTCACTACATCACACTACAACCACAATAACCAAGAATAAAGAAACAAAATACTTATCATGACAGTAACTACGCTCTAAACATAAACACAACTCGAGACACAACAACGCTCAACACTAAAACAAAACAGAAACAAATTCACGAAGAGCATGTAGAGACATATCAACAAGGTTCCTCACTGCATTAGAGGAACACTATCTTAACTTCGTACCAACAAGTCAACATTACTCAACGCATGTATGCATAAAATCTCACCGACACCCACCCCACATGAGAATGATCCACGTGCCATCTACACATACGGCGCACCTCACCTCTTCATGTACGCACAAATTAAATGCAATCTGAGAGCGAATGACCTTTGACTTAGACTTGATGTAGTGTTCAGATTGCTGTCCACATGGTCAATGAAACTTGAATGAAGTCTAGAAGTGGCGTGAGTGCTCATTTTTCAGCTCTCGACAAATGAGGGGGCCCTACAACAATAAAGAAATTAAGGGGTGTACTCTGAACAACTCTCTCTGATTCATCATCAGAGTCAGTTAGAAAAGATTTTTTGCAGCCTCTTCTACTTGAGAAGTGCATTCCCTCATCTTCATCTGACTCTTCTTTGTCATCTTCAGCTTCTTCATCATCACCACACTCATCCTCTCCACTTTGCTTAGAAGTCTCTGAAGCAGTATCTTCCTAATTTAAATAGAACGTGTATATAATGTTAGCAGAGAGGAATAAAATCACCTTTAAAATACACAAACACATATTATTTACTTAAATTAATATAATTTTTATATAATGGTTTTAAATTCGAAACAAAATTTTAAACTTTGGTGTGTACAAGAGAAGGAAATATTTCCCTCCTTCTCCAAACACATACACTCCATAAATCCAAATGGTCAAAAATCTTTGCTCCATCCCACTACCAGAACACAAAATGAATCTTTTAACTTTGGGTTCGAAATTCAACACTTTCACGAACTTTACAAATCAATAACAAAACGAAACACTCTATAAGACTTTAATCCAAAAAAAATATATTCGCTCAGATGGCGTAAATACATTCAAATTTCGCAATTCTAAGCAGGAAGGCCTTGTAACATTCAAAGACGATCTCATCAGGACGATTAGCACAGCAGACAAAGGTAATTGTTTTGTGTTAGGCATCCACGATTACTTTAAAAAAATAAACATGCTTTTACATGATCCTTCAACATATTCAAAAATCAATCATAATTGTTAATCCTGTTTTTATTGTTCAAGAAGTTACATATAAAGAATACAGGCTATTCAGCCCCCATTTTTTCTACTACCCATACTTACACACTTTACCGAAGATGCACAGGAAAAAATTCCCTCTACGGTCCATTTTGAATTATGCTAATTCGCCATCAAATTCTCCGTCATTAAATCTTTTGGTCAGAATCGGTGTTCTACGACACATCTGTGTGAGCGAAAATATGCTAGGGTATGTGCTAGAGTTTCGGATAAAATAGAATGAAAGCTATAAACAATCACCTATAAAACTAATCTTTATTAAAAAATTTTTTTCTCGAAAATCTCAGATATGTAATAACTCTCTACTTTTTAGATTGACTTTTTTGAGATAAAATGTTATATAGTACAAAT
The DNA here is from genome assembly GCA_030549495.1 of Nectonema munidae. Classification (NCBI taxonomy): domain Eukaryota; kingdom Metazoa; phylum Nematomorpha; class Nectonematoida; family Nectonematidae; genus Nectonema; species Nectonema munidae. The sequence continues at coordinate 70,429 of JAUIRK010000796.1, forward strand.
TAAAAATTTCCCTCACATTCACAAAATTTATGTATAGCTAGCAAAGGAAATGTTGTATTAGTTGCTAGCGATACTCATTGTTTATAACAGAGTTTCTCAACGGTGGAAAAATCGGCAACTTTTCGCGGAAAATTGGATTCAGATAGGCATTTTTTTTAGAAAATAGTTCGCCATTGTATAAATATTGAAATATTCTTTTAAAATATGACTTTTTACTTTAGAATTTAATGTGGCAAATTTCAATGAAAGAGGAACTTTTCTAAACATAAATCTGAGATGAAAGATCACATATTTTTCAGAATTAAAAACAAATCCAAAGTAGAAGAAAATGTAATCAATCCTTAGGGAATCTGTAGGAAATTTTGAGGAAGTGTTCAAGCAAATTTAAATGAAATGAATAATTCAAATTAAAGTTTGAAAAGATGAAACATTTTCTCTACTTTTTATTTCGTGGTGAGCGATTTAAAAAAAATTTTTTTAGAGTCTCAAATTCTTAAACAAAATGTTAAGAAACTCTAATTTAGAAGTTTCAAACATATTTAATATTTTATTTTTGATTGAATAAAAATAGAAAAATACAGAGAATAACCAAGAAGTAGAAAAACCTTTAAAGTCTTGAGAAATGAAACTCCAAAAATCTCGAGATAGAATGTCTAGGCGTGTCTTAAGAAAAATCCGTAATTTTGAGGCAAAAATTTCAAATTCAAACAAAAACTATAAAAAAAAAGTTATTAAAATAATTTGTTTCATTTTAGCTGGTATGCTTTGTTATATTTCCGCAAAAGAGTTCAATAGCTTCATTTCTTCAAGATGTTTCCTTAACTTTAAAAACGGGCCTTTTTCAGAGTTCTTAAACATCAGTTCTTATAAATGAAAAGAATATTTTATAGGCATAAAAAATTCTCAGATATTTTCATCAAACAATCTTGACACACAAACAAACATCTTTTATGGAGGCGTGAGTAAGTTGGCTATCTAGCTGGCTTTGATATGACACGATATTGGGCTCGGTCCAGCATCGAACTTTCCTCGCTCAAAGTTCGAGAAAAGCGGTTCAGTCGTGCCTTCTTAATAGTGAAAAACATTGATAAAGAAGTTTTAAAGATTGGCCTTATATATATATATATATTATATATTATTTTGAATATGGCAAAAGAACCATATGTGCAACACAAATGATATACCGTACTAATCATAAATTAGGGTATAACACATTTTTTTGAAATTAGATCAGAAAAGCCCAAATATAAAAGGTATTTATGAATGCAAAAAGTGTATCATACTGAAAAGAGATGAAAAAATAGTGAGAGAGTAAAGTGGGACTTAACATAACACAAGAAGTGCCAACATTTTTCTGTATGTTTTATACGACCCCAACAAAAAAGTTAAGAAAGAAAACAATAAAACAATTTTATAACTTTGCCATAAAATAGATGTTAAAGTTTATTTTACGTTAAAAAATAGAAATTAAATATTTTTTTTGAATTATAGGTAGCACAAATCTAAAGCTACTTGTGTCTAAACTTTATTTCAGGGCCTCTATAAAGCCCGTATGGACCATCGAGGTAAAAAAAAAGCGATTTATCTTATTTCACAAAATTATATTTAATTGAACTTAAATGCTCAAAAATATTTTTAATGTCTGAGCAAATATTTTTTTTAACTAAAAAATGCTTTTTGAAAAAGGTCCGAGGTTGTATGCGACGCCATGGCTTTTCTGGTGTTACACTTACGAGAAGTAATTTCCAGGTTTCGACAATGAGATGGAGAAGAATGCAAAAATTAAAAGTTACTTCATGTTTTTCGAGGAAGTCAACTTCATTATCTTCTTTCCCATCGTTTTGGGTGGCTTTATTACTTTTGTCATCATCACTGCAACTGCGATCATTTATATTGTCATCCTCTTCAGTGTTGCTATCGCTATCCGAGTCTTTTTCGTCCTCATCTTCTCCAGTCAAATAACCTTGTTCATTTTCATCCATCTTATATATTTGTAATCTTTGCTCATATTTCAAATCCCTTTTAACCTTCATTCTTTCCATCAGGTCTTCTTTCAGAACTTCCAATTTGTTACCTGTTCGAAGAGAATACACCTGCTTTTGAATGAGCATATTAAAATATGCATAAAACAGTGGTCTGGCATGACAACCCGTAAAACAAAAAACTTCAGAGATAAATATATACCTAAAACAGTATTGCATTTTGATGGGAAAATTTAGCGGTTTCTAGAAGTTGTTTTTATAAGAAATTTTATAAATGTTTTTATAACTAAAAATACAGCACCATATGTTAATTCATTTCTAAGTAAATAAATAATTTTATAATTTATATTCAGCTAAAAGGGGATAAAAATTTAAATACAATAAATTCTAATTTAAGTATATAGGGAAAAAATTTCTTGTTGGGGCTAACTAAATGGCTGGAGTCTACAATAAAAAAATAGATTTCAATTTCTGAAAATATATTTTTTAGAATGACTTATATTCATTAAAAACAAAATTGCCGATTTCTCTAGCACTTACATATAATAATATTTAAGGATATGATTTATTTGTAGTCTTCTATTCAAGAAAAAAATACTTCATTGCCTGACAATATTTTAAGTCAATTTTATTTCACTTGAGAAAACCTGGACCCAATGAATTTAAAATATGAGTCTCTAAAGACTTGTGTTACGTTTTCTAGATAACTGGTTCGATATTTCAACGTCATATGTTAGCATCTAGCATCTATACTTCTTTGAAAATGGTTAGATGCAAGGGGCGCAAGTGTGCCTTCTTGATGATAATTTCCCTCGGAAACCTTTAGTGACACTAATTAGCGGCTTTAATTAGTCTTGAGTGTGCTCAACTACTAAATTTTTAAAAACTTTACTATAATTTTTTATCTTAAATTGTACTTTTTTTCAATAAATTTTTCTTCTTCTTCTTTTTATTACACATCTTACTTACATCTATCAATAGCAATCGGAATGTATTTTACATCCAAATCGAGTATATTGAAAATTGAAAATAATATTTAGCGTTTCAGTAGATAAAATTTGAACACAAAAAATCTGCGATAAGAACACACGAAGATAGTGACACCAACTTAGTAACAGAAGATTGTTGTTGTTGTTGTTAGCCCCTAGATTATACTATCTTTATATGAGTATAATCTATCCGTTCAAAACAAGGCATTGTTTAAACTGAGAGAGTATTACCACAAAAGCAAATACTCTCAGGGAAAAGTGGTAACAGGAGATGTGTGTTTAAATATAATTTTTAAACAAAAATTTACTAAAAGTGTGTATACATTTTGACAAACCGTGTATAATATAAAAAAAAACTTTTTTTTAGTCAAATATGTTTCTTCATGTTTGGAAATCTTTTACTTATGCACTTTTTAAGATCTTATTAAAAAGAGTAATCAAAGATCTAGTGGTGGAAGCGAAAGGCCTGGATCTACTTGATCTAGGTTCGATGCCCATCATGACTATCCTTATCATCCATCCAGCTATGTAAACTTATGCAAGGAAAAGGATTATTTGTCCCTTGAATCCGATAACGACAACTAAAAAAGAGAAAAGTTTTGTTCAGTTACAGATTACTAGGGGTTCGTGCAAATGAATTCATAAATATGGGATTCATAATGATAAAAAGATTGAGAATAATCCCTTATCATACAGATACTTAATCACACGAAGACTAGTTTTCAACTCTAAAACACTCAAATCATTTATCTTTGAGGAAATTGCGAAGAAATATTGAAGAAAAAAAGTCATACCTTTTGAATTAGAAATCATTTTCAAATGCCGTTGTGGAGAAGTTTGAGTAATAAATCTGAAAGGAAGAATAAATGGAATACATAAGAAAGAGAAGAATATAACGTTTGGATCTGCACTCGCATCATTTACACAAATCTTTGATTTATATTCAAGGATTTGTATTTATATAATAATGTTTGATTATTATTCAAGGATTTATCCCGTTTGCTATGAACAACACATATAAAAAGTTTATCTTTGGTGTTAAGTTTTTTAAATCGAAATTTAAACATTTTTTCTCTACTACACAGAGATTAGAGTTGAAAAAATCATTTTCACTTATGGTCAAAGCCATGCAAAATAGTTAACCTACTTACTTTGTGGGGAAACCGTTTAGCAGAAGCTTGGATCTGACTCATTTACATATGTTATATATTATAAATATATTATTTCTAGCCATATGTAGAAGCCTGCAAAAAGTCAGCAGTAGATTATGGTGGATTTTTGCGGGTTGGCTGAAATTACACTGGTTTATCGCTGCTGCTGCGAAAGTGTAACAAACTTCTACACTTTTTCCTGAGAGTATTTGCTTTTATGGAAATACTCTCTCAGTTTAAACAAAGCTTTGTTTTCAACTGATAGATTATACTCATATAAAGATAGTATAATCTAGGGTAGTGTTTCCCAACCTTTTTTGATCCCGTTCCCCCTTTTTCAGTCACTTTTTTACCTGTGGACCCCTACAACTGAATAGTTTGAGCCAACAAATTTAGTCAAAGATTTTTATGCAAAAAATTATTGTAGTCATCTTATTAAATCGTATGCTTATTCATATGAAATCAGAGAAATCGTAAAGCCTGACATAAAATGTGAATAAAATTTTTTCCAATTAAAATATAAATTTTTCAAAAATATTGTAACTAATAAAAAGCATACATAAAGATTCAAAATATGAAACTTTAAAAAAGGGAAGAAAATATTTATTTAAAAAAGCTCTAAATATATATATTTATATTAATTTGGAAAATAGAAGTATATTAAAGGAGATTAAGCATAAGAAGTTTGAAGTAGAATTTCCATGGACCCCTTGAAATTCTTCCATGGACCCCTAGGGGTCCATGGACGCCCGGTTGGAAACCACTGATCTAGGGGCTAACAACAACAACAACATTAGAATCCAAAATTTTAGCTTTAAATTGTTAAAAAAAATTTTTTTTAATTAATTGTTCGGAAAAAGTATTCAAATAAATTATACTTTTTTTACATAATTTTTATCACGTTTAAAAAACATTTTCATTATTTTATTTTTGTAGAGTAAATTTGAAAATTATGACATACTATGAAATTGATTTATAAAATTTTTTTTTAATATTTCTTAACATGTTGTTCATCATTGGTTAGTTATTTCTTTTTTAAATTTGTTTAAGTTTATATTGGGACGAGTTGCATCTGTATTATTACTCGTCACAATATGATGTTCGTATTCTTACACCATTTTTTCTCAATCATAGCATACTTTTTTTAAAAGGTAATACAGTCGAGCCTGCTTATTGTCATACCCTCCGTGTATGAATAAATTATGACATAATCCGGGATATTCTAATATCCGGGCTTAGCTATTTTCATGATTATGATAACGATTTAACTATGCGTGGTTATACATGTAGGGGCCTACACTGATAAGTGGCAACACGATGGTTAACAATTAAAACAAGTATTTATTACATTTTTCAGACATTATTATCACAATATACAAATAAAAGAATAAAAAATTTATTTAGTATCACTTTTTTCATACATTATTTATTAAAATGTACAAATAAAAAATATATACACACGCATTGACAAGTAGGCCTAAACAATCCATCAGATAAGTTTTTTTCATTTGAAGCTGTGGATCTGCGAATTGTCTATTTAGATTTAAAAAAAGTTTGTTATGCAGATGTTGCAACCGCCGTTTGCAGCTCACTTTCCAGAGTGTAGAAGGTGGTGAGATCGTGGCCGATGGCTTCCAGATAGGCACGCACAGATGACAGGCCATCGAGGGCAACATGGGCCTTTGGTGGTGGAGGCAGTTCAGCTGACTCATCGTCACTATCAGCAGTGGGGCAGATATCTGGCTGGCGTACTGTGTCACAGATGTCGTCATCTGTCAAGACCCCATGGCACTCAGTCTGGGAATCCACATCCACGTAGGCCTGGAACTCTTCTGTTGTCATCCCATCTGGTGCCTGGTCCTGGTGGTCTGCAGTGGGAGCATCTGGAGCAGAGGGGATGCGGAAGCCGGCATGGTCAAAGCAGTTTGCCACACTGGACTGTTTTACATCCTGCCATGCCACTTTCAACATGTGCATAGCATTCAGGACTGTAAACTTGCGGGCGAAGGTGCTGGCAGAGAACTCAGCTTCACCTGCGTCGATGTATGCAACAATCTTCTGGACCACCTTCTTCCTGTAGAGTGCCTTCAGGTTTCGGATGATCCCCATGTCACATGGCTGCATGATGGAGGTCGTGTTGGGCGGCAGGAAGAAGAGGCGAATGTGAGGAAGCATCCTTGGGGTGAGCGAGCAGTTGTCAGGAAAGGCAGCGCCCCTGCCTGGCCATGTCAGTTCAAAGTCTCTTAAGTCTCGAAAGGTTGCCAGTCATCCATGCGTTTTTATTGTTCATGTATGGGACTGGAAGCTGGGGGACCTCTAAAGCATCGGGCTTGGCACTTTTGCCAACCACCAGTAGAGGAGCTTGTCATCGTCCATGTTGGCAGAGACGAGGGCGTGAGAGCTCCTGACCTTCTTGTGCGCTCAGCTTCTGTGCTGCATGCCAAGGTGCGTCAGGTAGGGAAAATAGTTCCGTCTCATCTGCGTTGTAGAGTCACAGGGTTCATACTTCTCAAGCAGCTCGGGCAGCACAGTTGAAAGCCATGTGTCTGCAGCTGGGATGTCAGCATCACTTTTCCCCAATGTGCTTTTTATATTTGATCGAAAACTCCTTCCAAGACAGCCATTGGTTGCCTTGAAATCGTCCTTTCCTAGGTTGGCAGCTGGTTGGCCTTCTCCTCCAGGAGAGGGTGTGGGACAGCCAGGGTAGGGCACCACGAACCAGGTGTAAAGGGCCGTCTCGAGTCAGTGCCTTGACGCATGGTTGCCGTTCTTGTTCTGCTCAGCATCTTGCAGGATCTGGGATTCTTGCTGAGAATTTTTGAAATGGTGGACTGTGAAACACCATACGTTTTGGAAATTGAGTTTGTGATTGGCTAGATGACACTTTATGATCTCCAGTTCTGGGCAAGGGAAAGTCATTTCGCTTACGTTTAGCACTCATGATTAAAAACTGAAGAACTGAAGAATAGCTTAGACAGTGTCCGTAACAATAGAGAGATGGCAAATGTTGTTTTGATTGGGAAGTTTATTTAAGATAAAAGGATGATCCTTTCAAGATGTGTGCAGTGTGTGTGTGCAGTGTGTGTGTTGCTATGGTGGTGGGTGCATGTGAAGCTTCGTGATCACAATGTTGCTTTGTGATCACATGTGATTTATCGACGCATTAATCTGTGAAGTCTCACCAAATGGTTAAAGCCAAATGATTTTTAAGGGAAAGTGACATGGCGAAACTCATCATGGTGATGCTTATCGATAACATGTCATGGTCATGGTTAATTAAGGGATTAGACTTTGATGTAACTTATTGGTGCATTACTGTTGGTTTAGTGATAAGATAGGAGTTCAAGTTGATGAAAAAATGCGTGTATCGGCGCGATAATCCTGCAAAATGTTATTCTAAAAATTAATTTTGGCTAATTTTCTATGACAATAAACGGGAATATCTATGACATTAAACGAGCAAATTTCTATGTTTTGTATAGGAAATGGTTTGGGATTTCAATATTTTATGACAATAAACGGGATATTCTATAAAACGGTATGATATTAAGTGGGCACTACTGTATCTTATATTAATGGAAAAAATGAATGAAGAATAAAAATGTTTAATAACGTAAAACTAATAATACTGTACGTATAGCTTAATCAAGTAATTTAATTTTTCAAGATTTAATACGTTTAAAATGAAAAAGTAATTTAAATTTAATTAAAAAACTTTTTTAGTAATTTTTTATATATATAACTGTTCAACGATAACTTTCGTTAAACGTTCAAAAAAGTTATGAATTAACAAAATATTTTGACAATTGAGCAAGAAAGTTTAATTTTTGGTTAACGGTAACAATCTCTTCCTAAAAGCGGTTAAGTTTAAATACTATAAGAACTTTGCATCATATGGCAAAATATATAGAAGGTATAAAAAGGCAATACTTATCATTCTTTGATGTCTTGGGCTTGAGAGAAATGTCCGAAAGAGCGTGGTGAGTGAATCTCTTTAGCAATTTATCCATAAGGACATCTTTGACTTTAGGACAAGATGTAGAATTGTTATGTTTGATAGTGGTCGGTGCATCACTTTCATCATCTGATATTTCAAACTCTAAAAAACCTTCATCCTTTTTAGGCAATGACAGAATTGGAGTGATTTGTGAATAACACTTCTTGTCTTGTAAAATAGAAAAAATGAATTTGAAAAAAAATACAGCCTTGAAATTGTATCAAATAAACTGTAATTTAATTCTAGCAAGTGAGTAATGTCTACAGAATTTATTGAATTCTTGGGACACCTTTAAGTACTTAATAATTTAAAAGTGGAACAATATTATCACCTATAATTTTCTTATTTTACCCTGAGAGCGTTTATTTGCCATTTCACATAAGGTAGTGTTTGAACACCTTTACTTTTTATCTATACATGATTTACAACACTAAATTTGCTTTATCACACAAACAAAGGAATACACATTTATCACTCGTGCACACTTATTTCACATACAGGTAGTGTTTGAACACCCTTACTTTTACCCACACATGACACACACACACAAATTTCACACACACACACACACACACACACACACACACATACACACACACACACACAAAAACCGACGTCTGTATATTTGACTGAGCTATCATATATTAATTCAGTTCAGTTTTATTGTGTTTTGTGAGCATCTTGGGTTCTGGCATGTGCTAGTTTTTGTATAAGATATAAAACTTTGAACGTAGTATCAACTTAAAGAAGTGCCGCCATCATGGTATAGAATTCAATGAGACTAAGTTTCCATTAAATGAAGTGAACAGACTTCGACCCGGTAGAGGTGTAGCACAGTTCACGCAATACACGAAAAAAATAAAATAAATAAGGAAATATACCACTTTTATCTACAAACGAATCCATTTCGCAATCTTCCTTTTCCTCGAACACAAGTTTTTTCTTGCAGTTAATATTCCTGTCAGAAATTTGAATAATGGGAATTTCTGGAGAAGCCAAAAAGTTACTCGCGTTATCAATCGGAAGCGTCAATGATTTCGGACTCATTTCTAGACATCTGTTTAAATGAAAAAATATTTCCTCTACAATATGCATCGTGGAAAGAGGTGGAAAATAATTGAAGAAAATAAGAAGAATCCAAATGTCAGAAATCTTATAAAGACATTATTTAAGGAAACCAAACTAGAGTAAAAAGTGGGGTTAATAAAATCGTACTCATTTCATCTCAAAAAAGCAGACAAAATTAAATAATATGATATACAAGTACATCAGCCCATTTAACCCTGTCAAGCATTCATTTTTCATCGTGTGCTTTCCTTCTCAACGAGTTTTTATGTAACTGAAGAAGGCGATTTTTTGAATACTGGTGTTCCTTTGTGCTTGAAAGTGTTAAGAGTTGAAATGAAGAGTTAATTACACTCTTCTAGAAGCTGTTAATGAAGAGTTAATTACACTCTTCATTCTAAAATACCCAGAACAAAGTCAAATACTAATCATTCTTCATAGAATTTAACACATATGTTAGTCAGTTTTTTAAAAAAAATACTTTACATAAAATTTGATTATAAACTTAGTTTGGGCTCAACGACTTTTATGAATCTCATACTTCTTGGACTAATCTTATTGTTCCTTGTTCATCGTTCAAGGCATACGCTTTTATATAGAAGAGGGGTGTGGAAAAAATTTGAGCTAAGGAAGGGTGTAAGTCTACCTAAGATTTAGCGAGCTACAATAAAACTTGGTTCTATAAAAATTTTAAAGAAAAGTAGTAAATTGCAGATACTATACCACATTTAATATAAATTTTTTATTTGTATGATTTTTAACACTCATTTTTAATCTAACCTCAGAAAATTTCATGTTTGAGCTGGAGTTGTAAAAATATCACGAAAAATACTTTTAAATAAAATTTCACATTTTATTCATTTTATATTTTTTCCTGATATAGACGATAAAATAAAATTCTCAATTTTCATAAATCAAAGATTTCAGATACAAGTTTTCAAATTGATGGCACATTGTTATTCGCTAAGAGCTTGTGAATTTTTTTTGGCTATTTTTAAAAGTTCTTCATTATGGAAAGATTTGAGACAGGGCATCCATGTCTTTATTGCTGAGATTAGTGTTAGAGGAAGAAAGAAGGTAGAAAGACAGATGTCGAAAATGAAAAAAGTGGAAACTTTGGTGAAGGAAATTCTTTTTTATTCTTCTCTATGTGCTTTATGATTTCGTTGAGTGGTATCTGTTTTGGCTTGTGAACTTCTAACCTTGCTCTGGACTCTTGAAATAAAAAATATCAATAAAAATCCTTGACTTGGTGATAGACAATTATTTTCATTTGAAATTAAAAATAGATAAAATTTCAATCAGTTTCGGATAGAGAGCATTTGGGTTCCCAATCATTTTTTTTATTTCTTGGGTGCTTGAGTCAACTTTTTTTGACCCATATAGAGAAAAATATTCTAAAGTAAATACTCCATTGATTAAAACTGACACTCACTCCAATTAAAAATAGAACATTTCACAAGTGAGTGTCGCCTAATTCAAAACAACGTGGACAATATAGGATGCAACAACAATTTTTAATGGCTATCTACTTTTTATGATAAACTTTGGAGGTAGTATTTTAAACAGCTCACATAATTCCTTTTAATTAAAACTAAAAAAACCATGTTTTTTCTATCTAAAAGAGCAGTCAGGTTAACAAAGACGAAATTAAAACAAAAGTTAGCTATTAAATAGATTCAAAACTTTATTTTAGTTTAAAAATATAAACATACATTTTATACATATATGCAGGTCGTAACGACACGGGGGCAAGAGAGGTGTAACCTTTCACAATTACAAAGTTATCAGCTTGCTGACAAATGTTTCTAAATTTTTTGTTTCATCGTTGATTCACAAAATGGATTCACATTTTCGAACTTTGGTTGTGTCAAAATATTTAGTTTATCTATAGAACTTCGGTATCAATTTTACCATTAGAAGCCAATTTAGAAATAAAGGCTTGTAAAAGTTGTAAAACGCAACAAATACAATATTCTGATGGTATAAAAGATAAGTTATCATAGAGAAGAAAAAGAAACCTCGAACCATTCTTTGCGTTCGAGAGCGTAATTCCTGTCTATCTTGCTGCATTTCTTTCTTCAACTTTGCTACACTTGGTTTCTTCCTTCTAACATCAAAATACACTTCTTTGGAGGAAGGCAAAAGAGAAGTGACTGAATATAAATGAGTAAATATTTATAATTGATGAAAAAGGTATGGGTGGTACTTTTTAACCAAATTCTCTAAAATATACTTTAATAAATAGTTAAATTTACTTGAAACTTTTTCAACTGTAAATTGAAGCTAAGCTCTTAATTTTAAGAGTTCATGGTATATATCTTTAATTTAATACCTTCATTTTTGATTTATTTTCTAATTTATAAATTTCAAAAGCATTTACTAAAAGCAACGAATTTTTGGATATAAAAGGCCAATATTGCAACCATGTATCGGAATCGGGAGTTTAGAATGATATCGTAACAAGAATATGTACTTACTTGAAAATCTGTTTTCATCGCACACTAATTTTCACCCCATGAAAACTAAGAATCATTTATAAGTTTTCTATATAATATGAAGAAAATAATTCTAAAACCATGTGTATAAAAAAATATCGTTAAAAAAGTTTTGTAAAGTAACATGAAAATGACGCAATATTAAAAAAACTTTTTTAGTCCTAATATATACAAAAGAAAACACGCCTCTAAGTGAATTAAAGCTATAATGTGTTAATTTGTGATTTTTTATATATTATCATTTAATAGTAATAGTATTAACTAATTAAGAATCAAAAACAGTAAACATTAAAATTCACCAAAGCTAGGTTTCTTTTTAGAAATAATTTATCTCGACTTATATACTGCAACAACTTATGATAGATAAATTAAATTCTTAAAGCGAACTATAAGGATTAAAGTAAAGGTAAAGCTAAGGTACTTTATTTGGTCTTATTAGAGAAATTAGGCATTGCATTTTCAAAAGCATAATGAATCCAATCTTCGTTTTCTACTTTGAAATTATAATTTTTTTAATTTTTACGACTAAAATGAACTAGACTAAAAATAAGTAAAACAACTAAACTCTTTAATAAATTTTTTTTAGTTATTTTATAATTTTTTTCTTTTTATTTCAATCTAAATTAATTATGTTTGAAGCTTTACAAAATTATTTTCCCACGTATTTAGATTATATTGGACAAAGGAATTCTTTTTATTCTATGCATTTTTTTGTTATATTATCCTCTTTAATAGGATTCTGTTTGGCTTATTTTTATCAGGATGTAACCCTAATACTCTATGGAACTGGTTCTGGTCTTATTTTGGCATTGATATTCAGCATACCTCCTTGGATGTACTTTCGAAGAAATCCTCTTCAGTGGAGAAAAGTAAAAAAGACAGAAAAAACTAATTAATAAAGATTTATATTTTAAACTATACATTTTTTCCCTAATTGTAGATAATGTAAAATATAATTATATTTACTTTAAAAATATTCCTATTAAGCCCCTTTCAAATTAATTAGAAACTTTCGGTTAGAAAAGCTAGAAATACACTAATTATTAACAAAATCATCAAAATGTTTAAAAAGCTAATAAAGAAAGATGTAAACTATGTTTTTGAATTATTGATAAATTTTATATAGATACTTTTATATTAACATCATACACTATTAAAAAACTATAAATATAACTTGTTGAAAATTGTTTTTTTCGAAACAAAAAGTAATAAATAGAATAATGATCACGTAAACTAGCAAAAATAGACATCAGCAAATTATAAAAGTATATTAATTTGGTTATGCATGGATCGAATAAGGGAGGTAGCTCGTAAATAAATATTGTTCAAACAAGTTTTCTATACTTTTATATTAAAAGAGTGGAACGTCGGTTTGTGAAGTAAATTCATTCCATAAAACGGAGATTTTTCCTATTTTAGTGTAAATCATTCAGCAGTAAATGCAATATGTAAAATATTTACTTGCTAATCAAGGAGATCAAAAACTAGAAAGACTTTTTGAGTAAGTGACTCGAAGAGCCGTTTGTGAGCTGATGCAAAAATTGTTCATAGTTCGTAAACCCAGGTTCCATTGTATTAAAGAAGTACAGCTAAGCTTGTCACCATTAAAAGTTGTCCTTTGGATAGTTGGTCGCTCAATCAATACCAAGTACAATTTGGGTAAATTGAGAGAAGTTGAAACCGGTCGTTAAAGCAGATTTCACAGTATTCAACATATTTTGGTTCGCGCAAAGGAGACAATTTTGACTAATTCCTTATGAAATTCGAGTCATCTTCTTTCCCCTGCTTACAGAAAAAATACCCAAAATGGGTTAGGTTTTTAATTTTAGAAGATTAATAATCTTGGATGATCTTTACACTCCTGAATTGAATTTATAACAAGTTATTCATTAAATTATAAAATATTAAGCAGTCTTGTTTATTTCTAGTGATGTATGGATACCAATTTTTTCAGAGACACCGATTTCGATTACATTATGCATAAATTTAAAAAACTAGATAAAGAAATATTGTAAAAAGGTTTAAAGCTTAGCGAATTCCACTATTTATTATGGCTTGGTTATTTTCCGTACGTAATTTTGTAACGTATCGTATGCCGCCACTGAAGACGAATTTTCGGAATACACTCGCAACTCTAATTTGAGTTGCGACTTGAGAAACTATCTCTTAGACTAAGACGCATTTGTGCTCTTGTTTTTTGCAGCAAAAAGGATGCGAAGTAATGCCATATTTAAAATTTGAAGGGATATTCGTTCCAAGAAGTATCGCTTCCCACCCATGTGAGAGGACTCTGTAAATTCGTATGCCATTTCTCCATTTGACAAATTTTTACAGATCGTCATCAAAGTGCATTAATATATGCTCCACAATGGAAAATTGTCTAAAGACTCCAGATGCTGCAAATGCCGAGGCAGGGAACAATGATATTTTTACTTGCAAAATAAAACAGGAAGACCTTGTTCCCCGCGAAATGTCTCATAAGGCCTGCGTCTCGTAAAGCCTCTTGCAGTGAATCTCTAGATCTGTCTTCCCGCGGCGGAGTTGTTTGAAACTAAGCGATCTAGAGGTGAAAAGCGAATTAGTAGGCGCTTTAACCGGGTAGAAGATGTTATAGAAGATATAGAGCTTCGGGTAGAGCATGTTAGTTAGCCTTGTTTGTCAGATGTTCTATGAGAGAACAACTCTGATTTCAAACTACCGCTGCCTTGTGGGTATAGCTTTTGAGTAAGCAAAGGCTAAGGGTTTCCAGCTCCTAAAACAAAATGGTTGGCGCCAGGAAGAGCATCTGGCTATAAAACTACGCTTCAATTAAAATGCCATGAACAAAAACAATAATGGCTCAAGATCATGGCCACCGACCCCCAACTTGGGGACAAGGTGTAGTAGAAGAAGAAGAAGAAGAATGGAAAATTGTTTCCTACATTTAAAATGTTCTATTCAAATGATTATAATATTTTTAGTTGGTTTGTTGTTAACTTTTGAATATATAAGCCATTTCAAAATTGTTAACTTGTTATTCCGGGTTATCTTCTGAAATTTTTACAAAAAAGACTATTAAGAAGTGGTTGACCTATCAATTATAAGCTAACTTTTGTTGACCTAATAATTTGCATTTCTTCTACATAGCTGTGTTTCTAGGGCTGCCATTTAAATCATCAAACCGGCACAAAAATAGTATTGAAAAAAGTCCAGAACAAAAGGTTGCATTTCTTACAAAAATAATAATCAATTTAAAAAAGAGAAACCATCATGTTTGGAACTAAATTTTTCAAACTCATTTTTTGCACATATAAGATTAGTCAATGAAAGACTCAGATTTCCTAATCCCCCACGATTTCGTTTTTAAGGTACGGTATATAATTAACATTTGTTTTTCTCTAAATGTGTAAACTTTTTTCCCCCTTTTTTCAAACTATTATTTAAGACTATCGATATTTTAGACTGTAAAAAGTGTTATTCGAAATTTGTTCTCTAAGTTTTTTTATTTCGGACCTATTTCGAAAAAAAATCTATATTAACAAACTTAAATTTCTTTAAAAAAACATTTTTGATTCATTCAGGTAGTTGTCCTATACGGCCAGTTATCTGCCTGACAGTTTCCGCTAACCGTAATATATGAAAAGAAAAACTTTTACACTAAAAAAAGATGATTCTATTTTGAGCAAGATTTTTTCTAATTGATTTTTTGGGAGTATAAAATTAGTGAATGAAAAACTGAATTTTCTAAATCCCCCGAAAGATTTGCTTTTATAACACGGGCAACCCTGAAAAACTAAAACATGGCAACCGTTTGTGTCTGAGAAGTGCTATTAGAATGAAAACAAAAGCTGACTTTTAACTAGGGGGTGGCTTGCCTAATCCAATTCCAGAGACGCAGGGGGTAAAATGCTTTTCGAGCTTGGCACAGAGTTTTAACTCTTAGCTGTTCATTTTAATTTTCTCTTTCACAATCGAAGCATTAACACCATCTCATTTTTTCTAACAAAAAAAGAAGACATTGAGCGAAAATGGTTGAAGTAAATTCATTAAAATTTTCCATCATCTCTGAATTTAAGCGATAAGTCGATCCTGTTATAACTTATAATATGTGAAGGGATCAATACGGTAAATATAAAAAAAATTGCAAGATTTTCACGAGAAATATAGAAAGATTGAAATTTTTTGAAACTAGAGCCATTAGGAGTTCAATTCCAGTAAAAAATAATATGGATTCTATTAAAAGCAATCATTTTTAAATTTCCTAGACCAGGCATCTTCAACCCAAAGATTGCGAAATTGAAAATATTTTATAATTTAATGAATAACTTGTTATAAATTCAATTCAGGAGTGTAAAGATCATCCAAGATTATTAATCTTCTAAAATTAAAAACCTAAGAAAAACGGTGATATCAAGAATTAGAGCTGGTTGGAAAAAGTTTAATGATATTGCTGGCGTATTGTGCGGCAGAGTTTTGTCATTGAAGTTAAAAGGAAGACTATACAAATCGTGTGTAAGGAGTGTTATGTGTTATGGAGCAGAGTGTTGGCCAATGAAGAAGGTTGAAGTGAGACGCATGCAGTCTGCTGAGATGAGGATGTTACGAATGATGTGTGGCAAAACTCTACTGGACAAAGTGCGAAGCAAAGAGATTAGAAGAATGACAGGGGTGGAAGATATAGAGTAGTATTTGGAAGAGCATAGACTCCGTTGGCTAGGACGCTTAGAGAGAATGGATCCACAAAGACTAACGAAGAGACTATGGGATGAAAACATCACTGGACAAGCGAGGAGAGGGAGACCGAAAAAAAGATGGGAAAATGCTGTTAAAGAAGACATGAAGAAAAGGAAGATTGAAGATGCTGAAATGAAAGGAAGATGGAGACGTCGCTGCAAATTCAAGGTCGACCTTGGCTCGCCAGGACAAAGACCTGCTCATTAGAGCGAATGGATGATGATGATGATGAGGCATCTTCAATCCAGGACTCATTATGGGCTCTGACAAAAAAATGATCTACTTTTCATTAGACTTCAAAAGTTAAAAGTTTTCAATTCAAGAAGACAACAAAAACAAATATCTCACAAATATAGTACTTATATTTGAATATATTTTGACATCGATCACAAAAAAGTAAACTATTGCGCTTGTTCTATTTTTGTGTATTGTATCGTTTTTTAACATTGAATAAAAAATTTTTAGGGGCTTAAGTTAATTTCAATTTAATTTTTCGTCCCGTATGCAAAAAAGTTTGAAGAACTCTGTCCTTGACCTTTGTAGAAATTCATCAGCACTTGAGTTCATATCAAATTTGCTTACTCAGCAAAAATTTTCAGGCATTCCACATTAATTTTTCCTCGCAGAAGTATAATTGCATTGATTTAGGAAAGGTTTTCTGCATCTTTTTTCAATATTTTGAATAAATTTCATAGCATTCATCGTAATTGATATTCTTTCGATGAAAAAATACATTAATTTCTATAAATTAGCTACTCAATCAAAATCAATCTTTTGACACACTCAAAAATGCCTGTTTCCTCGCCTAAGCTATCAGAATAACGCTAAGTGTTAACTTTTAGTTAAGTTAATATACTTGATTCGCAAGAAACCGAGAACTGATCATTTTTCAGTGAATTCGGGTGAATACAAACAAAAATGTTCAATAACACTGCTTACTCTATGTTAAGTAATATGATTCCGATTTTTAAAATTTATTTATTTACTATATATCATTGAATGTCAGTCTGTCTTCAGTATATGAAGAGAGTAAATTTGATTAACACGAATATATTTCCAACTGAAAAGTAAACCTATTTACAACCAAATTTTTAGAAGCGCTTTGATCGTTAATGGTAGCAGGCATAATTGAATAAAACAAAAAATACACACCTCTGATGATCTGGTGCATTTACTGTATTTTAAGTATAGACAAGAAATTAGCGATTCTTTTAAGGTGAGCCCCAAACTATGTGATGAAATAAATGGAGTAGCTATAAAAAATATTTAGAAACAATATTTGATCTAGAATGAGTGTTTCACTTCATTCCTACTACTTTTAAGCACTCATCCGCAGACATACCAATCGCGATACAGCTTCTTGTATAGTGGCAAGTTGACTTATTTTCAAAGATATGCAGCAGCATAATCAAAAGAACATATTTAACACACACTACGTGTATTCGTCATATTTGACAGCCCGCTAAACGCGCCATTTGGGGCCCTGCCGTTCGCTTTTAGAAACATTGTTACTGCAAGATCTCTGACTCGAATTCAAAATCAATCTGTTATCTCGAAGTTTGACAAAAGCGGTTCAATTCTGTCTTCTTTTACGATTTCTGTAGTGTGCGAGAAATCTATAAAGTTAGATAAAGAAATCCGTATGTTAGACTAAATTCTGTCAAAATATATATATTCAAAGATATGCGTATTAGGAAGGCTACTATTCTCATAATAATTTCATAATGAAATTATGGCATAATTTCTCGTACATATATGGAGTAGGAATCATTGCATGTTACAAAGATATAGTATACCTGATGGATTAGCTACGAGCTACTACACGCATTAAGAACGTAGCATAATTTGAAGAAAAAATGTAAATGAAGGAGTTAAAAGAAAATAAGCTTGCATTCACACCAAAAATGTTGGTAAAGCTCGAATTCAAAACGATTTACTGTGTAAATTAGGATTTGCCTTACCCTGACCAATTCCTGCTTCTTTTCCGTCCTGGATATCGGGGGTGGTGGTGGATGCAGAGAATGAAATCCTATCTTCATCATCAAGTGTGGGAATCACGATGTTGGATCCTTCTTCGTCCTCTAAATCCTCTTCGAATAATAAGACATCTTTTGCTTGAGATGGAGAAGTTGGGGCTAAATCTCAAAATTGGTAATCTTATCGATACAGGAGTCAATTTTTGATACAGAACAAGAGTAGAGTTTGTGTGTGTGTGTGATGATCTTCTAATCCGACAATGTACTATTCAACACTTTTTTTCAGTGAATAATAAGATTCATTGATTTTTTTGTATTTTTTTTTTAAATATTTTTAATCCGAACTGATTATTGCTTTAACCGTAGAGGTCAGATTAACCAATCACCACGTTCTTTTCAAATACTAATAGAAAGCTGAACACTTAATTGTGCTTATATGGGTGCACAAGGGTTATAAATTTTTTTTGTTTACCCTGCAGTATTTTTCAATTCAACTTTTTGATATAAAAATAAAATTAATTTATTTTTCAAAAAGTTGCCCCAAGATGCATTTTATGTTATTTTATATTCTAAATTTTATTATAAATCAAAAAAAATTTTTTATTTAAATATTTGTCCGTTTTGCAGTTTTTTTCAGTTCTTCAAGCAGTTTTATTGCCCTTTCTGCAATAATATTTGTTCTCGGTATGTCTATAACCAACTTTTACCTAGTGATTTTTAAACCACTTTTCGGCACTCTTGCAATTTGTGTTTTGAATGAAAAAAAAGAAGCTTTTCATAGTTGTCTTGTTGAAATTTTTGATTAGAGAACCATACTACTTGCCAACTGCAGGCTATAAAATTCACAGCTTTTTCTAATTTTTTCCTATGATCAGGTAAAAGAAAATATGCAAAAGCGCATAAATTGCTCTGGAATTCCACCAAGCGTTGTGTAGTACAAGTAATGTTTTCCAATTTATTGCAGGCAACTTGTTTTTTCTTTAAAAATTCTATACCCATAACAAAATGTAAACAAAAATTTAAAGTCATCTCTCCAACCAAGGTTTTTCAATTTCAGGTGTATATAACTTTTTTAACTTATCATAATTTTTAACTATTATTTTTATAAATCCATAGTTACTAAAAACTATAAGATTACTGGAAAATAATAATCAAGAATATGTCTTAACATTCTGTCTAAAATGTGATGGCAACCAACAATCATTTTTATGCTAGACCATGCAGCATTTTCATCTAGAAGCTTTATTAATCCTTCTGAAATGCTTTTTGCGGAGCTGCCTTTAGTTCTGAATACTCCTGAATTAATTTTGTGTTCAGGATTTTGAAGACTCACTAGTTGATATTCTTCAAGTTTTTTTTATCATTTTTATTAATTAGCAATCTTTTGCCGTCAAAATGTAAGCAACATTTTTTTGTGTTTCCAAGATTTTCTTAATTTTTAATGGCATTGATTTAGCACTCGCAATCATACTGTTCAGATTGTGTTGGAGTTGGCAAGTTTATTCCCTCTCCAAAAAGACTTAAACATACTTTTGATACTTTATTTGTAGAAGGAGATAGACTTGTCACCAATTTAAGGGATTGTGATGTAAAGCATTTGTTTTTTTCTTTTTTTTGCAGTTTTCTAAATTAAACTCATCTTCACTGGAATCAGAGCTGAATAGAAAATTCACCCAAGTTTTTGTCATATTCAGAATACATAAAAACTTTGTTGTTTGAATCTTTTTGATGGGTGAATAGAGGAAATAGAAGCAAGTTTATTAGAAGTCACATACCCTATTTTTCCTTTTGATTCAATTTGTTCATTATAAAGAGCTTTATCTTCTTTGCACAACCAGTTTCCATTTACTTTTGTTATATCAAATAAATTTAATAAAACTTCATAAATTCTTTTTTAGAATACTTTTGATTTTTTTCATATTATAAAATAAATTTTTTTACTTTAGTAACAATTGCTTGTTCACTAAGTTAGGGAAAATTTATTTTATCCCATAAACTGGACAATTGTTGAAATTTTTTACTTGTTAAAATTTTTCTTTCTCTAATAAGTTATGGTAAGGACGAAGAATATGAATTTTTTAGGTAAAGTCTTCAATCCTTGATAAGGTTCTTGCATCCTTTGTTTTGGATAATAAATTTTTTCTCCAAATTTGAGAATTTTTATTAACAACAGAACAGGATTTAAATTCAGACATTTTTAGTAGGAAAAAACAAAGTAAAAAAATTTGTTTTTCTAAAAATAAATTTTAATTTAACAAAAGTTGAAGTTTTTATTTGTTTTTTTATTTGTCAGTGTCTCATGCAAGAAAAGTTTTTATTTTTGTGTATTTTATAAAATTGTTCACTTGAAAAAACGCCAGAGCAGTAAAAATAAAAAAAATTTTTTTGAAATCATAACCCTAGGGTGCACACTTTTATTCGATTTCATATTTTATCACCAGCCACTAATTTCCATGCATCATAAATCCTTTTTGGTTTCTCCCAAATTTTCAGCCCCCCCCCCTCCCATCCCTCTCTTTCGCACTCTACCTCGCTGTAACCGACATGGTGCTCCTAATATGTAGGTAAGTATGTCTAAATGTTTTTTGTATCAGACGTGCATTAACACAAATATAGCATAACAAGTTCAAGTAAAATGTTTTCAAGTTCAAGAGAAATGTTTTCAAGTTTTAAGAGTATTTTATCTTTAGATTAGACTTGAAAATTTTTTTATTTTTACAAAAATTAATTTTTAGTTTGCATTTTTTAATTTTTTTTTATATAGAACTCCAAAAATTTGTAAAAGATGTGTAATTCAATTTATATCTTCTCTCAACAAAAAAATCAAATAATTTCAAACTCAATAAAAAATTAGTTTTCAAATCGAACCTTAAAACTTGAAAAAATTTCACTTTAACTTGAAAACGTTTCACTTGAATTTGAAAACATTTCACTTGACCTTGTAATGCTATAAATAAGGAATTTTGTGTCAAAAATGTATATCTATGTATGCATATGTACGATTGCGCTAGCAGCAAATCTCAACACTAACACTAAGTACTAACTTTAATGTTAATGCTAATTCTACACCAATGCTAACGACGACAGTAGGTTTCCAAAATTTTACACATGGGTTAGGCCCATCTATTGGTTGAGCACTTGTCAATCAACTATTATGCAAATCGAGGAAGAAATTTGAATAGTGAAATCAGTTGTAAAGTGCTTCATCTCAACCACAATGAGTGCTGTTCAGTGACGCAGGAAAGGAATTAAAAGTGTCTTCTTTACGCTCTGTCAAAATTTATTTAAAGAGAAAAGCACAGGAATAATTTTCAAAAATGATGCCTAAGAGGGTTGAATGGCACAGGCGATTTCTTGATTTTATGGTTTTTTTAATACAAATTTACTTAACGCTGTCTGTTTTTTCATGGAAATTTATTTTCAATATTCTATTAAATTGGAAAATCGTATACCAGCCGTACAAAAACTTTAAAGTGGCACATGTGGTCTTGGAGCAGCTGATAAAATGAAAGTTATCTTACGATTTTCGGGAAGTACATCCTCGTGTAAGGAATTTGAAGAGAGTTCGGAAAGAGAATTCGGGGGAGTAGCATCAGATTTGGAAGGAACCCCCTTGTCATCTTCATCAGATGAGGAATCGCTCAAAATGAGGGCGTTCTTTCTGCTCTTTCTTTTAAAAACTTCAACTTTCATGTCATCGTCTCCATCTTCTGCTTCTTCTACTTTGAATTGTTAAAGTATACATTGTATATACATAAATAACCTCGTAGAAAGCTTTGGGACAATTGAAGCACACAGCCTCTATCAAAAAAATTGAAGCGTCACTTAATATACTAGTGATGATATCGGTGGAGGTGTTTTTGCAAACTTTCCAAAAATCCAGTTTTATGAGTTATGTGTGAACATAATTAGTTAATTCGTAGCTACTTCTTCTAGTGAGAATTCGTAAAGAGGGTATAATAATCCATACAATAAAGTAAGTTTACCTTAGACAAATAATTTATATTATGTTTCATATCAACCCTTTGACATCCAGTGGGACATCCTCCTCCAAAAAAATGAAAATCTTCTGCTTTAAATATATAAAATTCCGTTATTCTTAGTGAGAATTTTATCCTCAATCAAAATTTTAATTGTAATTTCCAATCAAAAACGAGTTCTTTGATTTGAGTTTTCGAGAAAATTGAGTTTTTTTCCGAAATGTCAAACTTGATTGATAATTCCGCACATTCTTGCACCCTAATTTAGGAAAGTAAGTTCTGAAATGAACTGATCATCGTATTAAAAAAAATTAATATAAAAAATATTTATGAAATCATTTTCAGGCATACATCACTGATTCTATTTGCACGTTTACACATTTTTTTCACAGTAATGGTCAAAACTTATTAAAATATCAATAAATATTTTTGAAGAAAATTTTCAGGCGAAACTAACAAATTTGATTGACATTTTCACACCCTAATTACGAAAACTGAGTCCAAAAATTAAACTAGCATGGTGATCTACTATAAAAAGTATATTTTATTGAGAATACATATAAATAATATTCTAGAAATAATTTTTAGTTGTCAACCACAAATATCATCGGCATTTTCACACTCTAACTGCAAAAATGAGTCAGGAAATAAAATCAGCATATTCGATTTATTTTGAAAAAAAGTATTTTATTTAATATATGCAGAAAACAGAAAACACTTTTAGAAATTCCCAAATCCTAATTGCTAAAAGTGAGTTGAATGAAATTGGCATGGTCGATTTGGTATAAAAAAAGTTCCTTTGTTTAAAATTTAAATTCTTAGATAAAATTTTCAGACTTAAACCGCATCGATTACCATTTTCAGACTTTGACAACCTAATTGCAAAAAATGACTCTTTTAAATTGGTATGCTTGCTTTAGTATAAAAATATATATATTTTTTTAATTGGAATAATATTCTTGGATATAATTTTCAGGGGTAAACCATACATTTGATCTGACACTTTCAAAAATTTTTACATCCTAATTAGAGAAATTGAGAACGGAAATGAAATTAGCATGATTAATTTAGTAAAAAAACATATATTTAAAATTTAGATAATATTTTTGGATAACATTTTTAGGCGTAAACCGAAAGTTTAATTGACTTTAAGAAGCTTTCACACCCTAATTGTCAAAAGTGACTCGAGAAATGAAATTAGCATGGTCGATTTGAATTTTATTTAAAATTTGAATGAATGTTTTTCTGAATAATTTTATCATCAATCAAAATTTTGATTAATTATAACAAATATAAAAAATTTGTAAAAACTGGACACTTTATTGCTAACTAGTTTCGGAGTATAAACTCCTTTTTCAAAGCAAATATATAAATGATAAAATAGTGAAAATGAAATGTTATATTTATATTTTTGTTATTATATATTTGCTTTGAAAAAGGACTTTATACTCCAAAACTAGGTAGCAATATCAGCAATAAAGTGTCCAGTTTTTATAAATTTTTTATATTTGTTATTGCTATTTCACCTCAATGGGCATATCTGTCAAAGATTTTGTTTCTAAATAAAATTTTGATTGTCATTTGTTACAAAGTTTCTACGTTTATTGGTAAAATATCTATAGATAAGTGTTATATGTTCCAATATATATATATGATTAGAAATTTTTAAGAGTGTATCTAATGTAAACACTAAATTATAGACATTATAAAATAAAAATTTTCTTTAAAAAATCTACATTTGATTTTGATTGGCAGTTTTTGGCACGAGAGGGTCATTCAACTACCGTGAAAATAGTATCAAAAGATGCAATTTGAGATTTTAGAAAAAATTAAAAAGTTTGAAGGCCCATAATTCAGCCGATTTTGTAGAATAGTAATTTTAGTTAGCGCCCTCATGTCGTCAATGACAGGGTTAATATTTTTTAAGAGAAATATTTATCAAAAATACCGAATATTATTATTTATTTGTCATATATATTTCTATTATAAGAAAATTCGATATTTTATTCTCTAGGTTTTTTAAAATATTTTGCAGTGATATGGTTTCAATAATTTTAGCTTATAAGAACTACAATAATAAATGATTAATGGAATTTCAAAAAATGAGCTATTGTGTAATTGTTACCTATGATTTATTATAATTATTGTTAAGAAGACGAAGAATTTATTTTTGATGTTATATGTGATAAAAAAGAGATTCAATACAGGATACGGTCGGGCACAATTGCAAAGATCATAATAATAGAAAAAAATACATCACAGATAAATTGTGATAATCTTGGATAATCAAAAGGCGAGTAAGCCGCTAGCATGACTAACCAGTAAAAGTCAACAAAGAAAAGTTGAATGTACAAATAGTGAGTGTATAAGCATATTGAAATGTGTATATAAAAGGCAATGTGTATAGGTAATCAAACAAGAGTACCTGCACATATAAAGAATGAAATACATAATTTCTTCTGATTAATTCAGAGAGAAAATAAACAAAAGAGTAAAATATTGGGAAAGAGATATGTCAACACTTGTTGCATACGAAACATTTGGACAAAGAGCACTGTGCATGATATTGGTAAATGTAATAACTTTTACATAAGGATTTTACTTTTATGTTACTAATTATATTTACGAAAACAATATATGCATATTTAAGTTTAATGTTTAAATTCTGTTTTTCAGTTTTATTAGAAATAAAAATTAAAAGTATTACATTTAAAGAAATAATCAATCGATAGAAATAATTTATTAAATGTTAATTAAAACTAGATTAAAAAATAATAACTTGTAGATTTCCAATATACAGGCCTACTAAGTATACGATTGAACAGAGGAACAGATACTTATAGACTATATAGGAGTGAAAGATGAACAAACAAAGGCGTCAGAGACAAAATAGGGGGTACTTGGGACATCTGATAAATAATATAATATATCAATAATAAAGTGTATGTATAAAAATAAACCGTTTAAAAATATGTCCATAAAATAAAACATAAATAAGAAATTAGAGCTATTAATACATTTAGAACGAAAGGTTAATGCGATAAAAATGCATTCAAAATTACAGCACAATTAAAACCAAAGGATTTGCTATAGAGTAGGATTTGGTAGGATTGAGTAATATAATAATGTTATTTAGATAAAATTTATCTTATATCATTAAATACATAATTGAAAAAATTAAAATATATAAAATGAATAACAAAGTTACTGTTAAGTTTGGCTATTCCATTATTTGTTTCTAATAATACTGACATTATAGATAAGAGGCAAGATTTTGAAAATCCAAAAATTAAACTGGAGCAAAATATTTACAAAAATATTGGTTTTAAAATGGTTCAAAATATTTTAAAGAAGTAGGAAAGAAATTTATCTACATACAACGCACAAATAAACACGATGTTACAAAAAAAATTAATGGTAAAATTTCACTAATTACTATTATGTCAAATGACTTAAAGAAAAGAACAATTAGACAATCAAATTTTTTTAAATTGCATATGCATATCAAAAATGGTTGGATATATAAATAATTTACTTTCTTTTGATAATTTATGAAACATGGACAAATTCACCCAAAATTTTATAAAAAAAATAAAATTATAGATCATTATGGTCATCAACTGAAATATATATTATAGTATATATAATATATTGTATTATAGCAAAGAGGCATTGTTCGCCATAAAAATCAACTAAAAAGCATATCGGTTCACACCCGGCACGATCATATCCTATATTATGAAAAATTTAATTAGTTATTTATATCTTTTTAATCAAAAAAAAATTTTTTTTGAACAAAACAATTTCAACTTCTATTCTCTCTTCCACTCCAAACAACCCATTTCCAAAAAGCAAAACGCCTATTTCTGGAACTACCACCTGAAAAACATAAAACACCAACTCAAACGTTCATCAAAACTTATAAGAAAAATAAACACCCAGGATAACATTCAATATCACTTCCAACTGAAAAACTCATACAAAAGAGAATTCAATAAAGCTAAAAAAACAAGCCTGGAAAAAATATACCACTCAAACTCCGTTCAACCCTTGGAGCACTATTCATAAAATCACAAATAAAAAATCCTCATCTCCCTTACCTCCCCATATACTTCCAGCAAACAACACTGAAACATCAAACTTGAACCTCTCCTTTCTTACTTTACTTTTTCTATCCGATTCACTAGTAATCGACAACATTCACAATTCCATTATAAGACTGAAAACTCAATCATATTTACGTAATACCAACACCTTTGATTTTCCACGAATCACCATTATAGAACTCAGCAACGCCGTAAACTCCTTTAAACCCTAACTAGCATGCAGCTACCACCAAATATCCATGAAACACGTTCACAAAGCATACCATATTATCTATCCCCACATACTTCAATTATTCAACAGTTGCTTAAGGCACTAAGCTACTTTCACAATATCTGAAAAATTAGCAAATTAATCTTGATTCCTAAACCCAATCGAGATCCCAATAACATAAAAAATTGGCGCCCCATATCTCTTTTACCGACAATAGGCAAAATTTTAGAGATAATTCTCAGGAAGAGACTGCTACATTATAGCTTAAAAAATCGGCTCATTCACCCTAACCAATTTGCCTATCTTCCCAACAAAAACTCAGAATTAGCACTTTCTCGCCTTACGCTTTACCTCGAATCTGCACTAAAAAATCATAAAATAGCCTCAACTTTATTCCTAGATATCGAGAATGCTTTTAACACTGCCTGGAACCCAACTATCATTAACAACCTCATAGATAAAACCTACCCCACATACATGATAAAGTTCTTACACAATTACCTTAGCCATCGCATTCTAATTCTAATTCAAAACAACAACTAATATATTCGCGAGCTCTCTCTCTACTCTTCAAGGTGGCAGCTTATCTGACCTAGTTTGGTTATTACTCATCAACCCCCTTCTTGCTTTTATCAACAACAACTCTTACTTTTCTCATG